>PVKN010024987.1:0-14257 GCA_004027915.1 Capromys pilorides | reverse complement strand
AGAGGTGACTATGTCCTTTAAAAATTATAGCTTTCGGCAGGGAAATTGACAAATTTTCTCGAAATAACACAAACATGGGGATAATAGGAAAGACAAGACAGAGCAATAAAAGAGGTAGAAATTATACACAAATGTCCTTGGTTGATGTTACCAGCTCATTCAACGGGCATGTCACCCCTTATCTTACAAAGCCCTGACAACATGAAGCGCACAGTATATGGAACGGCATGCATGGTAGGATGACGAAGGGTGTGGTCTTCCTTGGTCAAAACTACACATGGGGGGCTGGGGAGATAGCTCTGTGACACAAGTACCCTCTGGCAAGTGCAAGGTCATGAGTTCAAACCCTGGTCCTAAAAAAAAAAAAAAAAAAACTACACAATTCAGGAGCCAGGGAGATAGCTCAGGAGCACAAATGCCAGGCAAGTGCAAGGTCCTGAGTTGGATCCTTGGTTCTGCCAAAAAAAAAAAAAAAAGCTACACATTGCAACAGACTGAATGCAGACATAAAAACTCAGCTTTCCTTTTAAACAGTTACCAAAATGTAAAACCACATCTATTCACTGCATTCTTTTGGTTTGAATGATACAGTGATGTTTATGGGGAATAAATTATTTATAAAAGAAAAAGATTTCATTTTATTACTATTGTTTTTAAAGGAATTAAGAGGTGCTGAGCATGGTGGTGCACACATGGATTCCCAGCACTCAGGAGGTTGAGGCAGGAGGATCACTGCAAGTTCAAGGCCAGCCTGGGCTACATAAGGAGCTCAAAGCTAACCTGAATTACAGAGCAAGAGTATATTTCAAAAAAAAAAAAAAGAAGATGATTAAGAGATTAAATTTCCAGCTTTAATAATCTAATATGGTAAACATTGATAAATATAACCCATAAAAACAAAAGCTCTCTTGAATTCTCATAATTTTTAAAAATTTAAAGAGATTATTAGACAGGTCTGGGGAGACAGCTCAGTAGAATAAGTGTTTGCCTGGCAAGTGCCAAGGGCCTGAGTTCAATCCCTAGCTCCGGGAAAAAAAAAAAAAAAAAGAGAAAGAGAGAGATTATTAGAGAAAAAGTTTGAGGACTATCCTCATAGATTATGATTTCTGTTCACAAAGTTGAAAAGCTATCTACCACATCCACAGTAAGTGAATCTACAACACCACGAAGGTGTTTAGAGTGCGGTGAAGGGGCCACAGAGCAACCCAGCGCAGCCTGGTGCAAACGTGAAACGTGTCCCTAAGAAAGCGCCATTACTGTGCCCTTTGACACATGCTAGGTACCTATGGAGAAAACCTGGCGTAGGACACAAAAAATAGCTTTAGTATCATTCTACACTACTTTTCTGCTCAAAATTTAGTTCTAGATGAACTGCAAGAGAGAACTGGGATTATCAACTCAAACTAACAGAAAGCTTCTAAGAGATCCTACAGGAAAGTGAGTCAGTTTGAGGGCCTGCTCTTCTCCCGAGTACTTCAGGTGCAGTGTGAGCCCTGCACTGCCCTTCCCTACACGAAACACCACACAAAAGCAAATTTCCAACGCAAGGCGGTGTCTCTGCTCAGTGCAGCTGCGTGTCGACAGGGTCTGGGCTCGGCACCAGCTCAAGGCAGCCTCAGAGATGGCGTGGACGCGGCGCTGGGACCTCCAGACGGGGCCAAGGTACAGTCACGACAAAGAGTGAAAACAGCCAACAGTTTTCATTTTTGGTGATGCTAGTAGATGCTGAACGTGGATGTAAGCATTTTATATCAATTAATTTAGTCATAACGACCCTAAAATGTTGGTCACATTTCAATCCCCACAAAGCCCTCATAGTTCCTACACTGGCCCTACGCCCTCTCACCCAGAAGGCCATTCTTCGTACCTGCTATCATCTGGGAAAATATAAAAGACCAATTCCATAGAAGCTTACTTGTTTCTAACAATACTCACTATTCAACTTAATCAATTTTAATCTAAAAATCTGCTATTTTTTCCTATAATAAATTTCTCTGTCAACATACTAGCTTACTGTAAAAAAGAAAGAAAATATAGACACACTCTTAAAAATACTAAGATCCTACAGAAGAGGCATCAAAACAAACTCCAGGATACTGTGAGGTCCCTCTCAGTTGAAACAAAGCAGCACCAGATACCTGTTGGAGCCGTCCTTCATGTGGACCTTGGCGTACAGCACGTCCACCGCCCCGGGGTCGTCATTCATGTACTCTATCCCTGCCATCTCCACTTCCAGGGGTCTGCCTCCCGTAATGTCACTGCAATAGAAAAAACATTAGACTCTTAGGACTAAGAGTCTTAAACTAAGATAAGGAGCAAGCAAGATAGCTCAGCTGTCTAAAGCACCTGCTTAGACAAACTTAGGCAACCACAGGGACCGCAGTTCAATCCCCGGCACGACATACTGCGCCAGCTCCACCCCCAGAGCAGGCTGAACCGGTCATAACATGAAGAAACAAACAAACAAGTAAATAAATAAGCTAAGATAGCTATTAAATTTTGAAATATGGCTAATAAAAACAAAGTTATGGGTTTTTTTCTAATAACATCATCTCAATGTCCTCCTAGTCTCAAAATTAATAAATGGGGCTAGGGAGATACCTCAGTGGAATAAGTGCTTGCCTGGTAGGCGCAAGGTCCTAAGTTTGATCCCTGGTATCACCAAAAAAAAAATTAATAAATGTTCAATATACAAAACTGGAAAACACAGAAAGTTTCAGGCTATTATCCCTACACATTTATTAGCAGCCTGAGAGATAAAAGCCAAGGGATGAGAGCTGTGATTGGCAAGACACTGGCTGCACTGGCCCGTCTCTCCGGGGCCTACATCTCTTCATTACTGCCACAAGTTACACACCACAGTCCACCTTAACAAGGTGGGTGGGTAGGTGGCATCACATCTCTAGGAGCAGCAATCTGACAAGAGTCGTGAAAAGCCTTCAGAAAGGGGGAGGGAAGGGGGGAAGGAGAATGGGGAGATGCTGTGCACATGTACCAACTCCCCTGGAGGAATGTAAACATTATGCCCTGCAGACATGCGCTAATGAAAATAAAAACATTCAGCAGAAGAATTCAGTTTCTAGGAGCCTATTCTAAGGAAACAATTACGAACTCAACTACAGTAGATGTCCCCAAAGCCTCATGCAGTCACAAGTGGGTCTCTGGGGAGGTCCTGGGAAGGGAAGCCTGGCGGGAGGAGGCGAGTCATCAAGGGCCTGGAAGGGCGTCCCTCCATGACTTCTCCCTTGATCTCTCGCGCTGCTGCCTGCCCCCTGCCCCTTTGCTGGGACACCCTGCCTCGGAGCCAGACAGCTACGGACTGAAAACTCAACAAACCACAAGCTAAAATCACCCTCTCCTTTAACTTGTGGGTGTCAGGAACTGTATCTCAGCAACAAGAAAGCAACCAAGACAACAATCAACCGTGGCTGAAGAAACAACATTCTTCACTGAGAGGGCAGGGGGATCTCGGTTACTTTTCTCTCATTGCTGGGAGAAAATACCTGCCGCCCAGAATTAAGGAAGGAAAGGTTTATTTAGCTCACAGTTTGTGGAGGTTTCAGACCATACTCAGCTGGCTCCAAGACAGCCTGGCACAGAGCAGAGGGCAGTAGTCCATGGTGGCAGAAAACAGCAGAGGCAGGAGCAGTGGCAGCAGAGAGTAGGCCTCTCTGCCTTCCTCACACTGCATTCAGGCTATCTGCCCAGGGAGGGTGTAGCACTCACACTCATAATTCCAGCACCGCATCATGAATTAATCACTGTTTGTACCTAAGTGTCCCCCAAAAAAACTCATGCAGTCATTGGGGCATGGTTCTAGAGTTCGTGATTAATTCACAATCCAAGGCTGCGATTACGGGTCTGAGTATTGCTGGGATTATGGGTGTGAGTGCTACACCCACTCAGGGTCAGGGAGCCTGAAGGCAGTAGAAGGAGGAGAGAGGCTGCCTCTGCCCCTGCAGCCACTGCTCCTTCCTTTTGCCTTTGCTTTTTGCTGTTTTCTGCTGCCATGAACAGCTACTCTCTGCCATGTGCCACTCTGCCTTGGAGCCAGCTGAGTATGGACTGAAACCTCCACAAACTGTGAGCTAAATAAACCTTTCCTTCCTTAATTTTAAGTGTTGGGTATTTTGTCCCAGCAATGAGAGAAAAGTAACCGAGACAATCACAAACTCTAGAACCCATCCCATGACTACCAGAGGCTTTGGGGGGACACCTAGACAAAAACCATAAGGGAAGATGTTGAAACAGGGTCTTACTATGTAGCCCAGGCTGGCATTTAACTTACTATGTAGCTCTGGCTGGGTTTGAAATTGTGACCCTTCTGCCTTAGCCTACCAAATGCTGGGGATTATATGTGTGTGTCACCTGGCTCTAACTCTCCCTTTTATTTATTTTCTGTCTACATATACTTTTTTTTTTTTTTTTGTGGCCAGCTCAGCCTGCCCTGGGGGCTGGGCTGGTGCAGTATGTGGGGCCGGGTATGGAACAGCAATCCCTGCAGTTACCTAAGCTTGTCTAAGCAGGCATTTTAGATCACTGAGCTGTCTTGTTGGGCCCATTTTCTGTCTTTTTGAGACAGGATCTCACTATGCCGTTGAGACAGGAATCACTATACAGCTGGCCTTAAGCTCAGTTTGTACCCCAGGCTAGGCTCAAACTCTGTGTATCCTCCTGCCTTAACCTCCTGAGTGCTAGGCTATCAGGCATGCACCAGCGCATCCAGCTTCTGATTTTTTATACTGAGTCACTAAAAAGAAATTTTCATGGGTTGAGAACAAATAAAAGGATTCTCTTCTAAAAAATGGTTATACTTCTTTTTATGAGATAAGAACTACAATACACTAGTGTGTTTCTCCTTAGAATTTAGTTCAGACAGTATCCTGGTGACAGAAAACACCAAATTTTAATATTACAGCACAATAACTATCTTAACCTGATTTTCAGGTAAAATTTTCTGTCCATTCCATCATGTTTTATGACATTCCCTCCTTATTTATTTATTTATATTTATTTATTTATTTATTTATTTATTTATTTTTTGCGGTATCGGGGCTTGAACTCAGGACCCTGCACTTGCCAGGCAGGCGCTTATTCTACTGAGCTATGTCCCCAGCCCCTTATTTATTTATTGATGTGTGTGTTTGTTGCTCAGGATTGAACCAAGGGCCTCAGTGTGCTAAGCAAGTGCTCTACCACTGAGTCACTATACCCCCAGCCCCGACTTTAACATTTCTTTGCTATCTGTGTGTTTATTATAAACTACCTTAAATCCAGAGATTTAAGGATGCAACAGGAAAGAAAGAAACAAAGTAAGGGGATCCAAAGCTGCTCTGTGAATAGAAACAGAAGTTCTCACAACCTAAGACTCATTAAAAAGGAGGTGGCAGAGGAGCCCAGTCTGCTCGCCTGGTGCGCATTCTTTGTCATGACCGCCCGACTGTGACACCTTCTACCTGAGTGACCGCTGAGGTAGCAAGTAGGCTGAACACTTGCCGGGGCTATGTCCTCACGCTCCTCTTTTTGTCACTTTTAAGTGTGTCTGGCTGGGCCCAGCCCACAGGGATTGCTCAGGCGCAGGCAGGTGACATTGGAGCAAGAGAAGCGCAGTGTGTTTGTCGCTGCTCCACGCACTGAGCCATGGCGCTGCCTCTGTCCTACACCTCAGAGAAGCCACACGGGACACATTCAGAGCTTCAGCATTTACTAAACACTGAATAATTCATTCAAAATCTATACAGCTACAGGAGCCTGTAGCCTAAGAACTGAAACAAAACTCTGCTCCCAGCTGGACAGCACCCTCTCACACCAAAAGGACCCCACAATTAAACATACCCAGCTACCCATTTCTTTTAAATGTGTATGTAGCACTGCAGTTTTAAGCAAATTCCAACATAACACAGTTATCTTACTTTATACTAATGAATCAGCATTGCTGAGGAGAGCCGGCCTCAGGCCTGCTAGGGAAGCGCCAGCCCCACACTTACTTAAAATACACACTTTAAAATGCCCTTAAACAGACTGCACACTGTGGATGGGCCAATTAATTCTGTGTTTTCCTTTTCGTGTTTTAATTTAGGATCTTTACATCAAAAAGAGTACAGGTTAAAAATACCATTTATTACTGACATTCTTTCTCCACAATATACCAAGGGCAAAGGTTGAGATCAAAGAGCAAGAGTAAGCAAAGATTTACCCACCAGGGCTTTAATAAAAGTATTGTCATCGTTCTCCTCTTCCTCCTCCCCCCCCCTTCTTTTTCTTTTTTTCAGAAATCTCCACTAAGAAAAGTCTTCTTCAACCAACCCAAATAACCAATTCTGATTTTCACTCTCTTTCTCAGGAATAAGTTAATTTTGCACTAAATACTGGGGGAAACGGGGGCATGAGGCTTGAACCCAGAGCCTTTGTGCTGAGCTACTATATATCTCAACCCCACCCCCTTTTTTTGGAGGCAGGATCTTGCTAAATTGCCCAGGCAGGGCCACATCCTCCTGCCTCAGCCGTCCAGAACGCTGCACCACCTGGCTGCACAATACACTTTATAAACAAAGGTTCAAGCAATGGGGACGCATACTTTATTTCACTTACTGACTTCAAGTCTTTTCAGCTTTCTGAAAAGAGCATCTTCAAACAAATTTCTGCTTGCATTGCAGATTTTTTGGCAGGGTAACTTTGTCCTATTTCAAAAGCTGTGCTGAATTAGAAAAACTACAATTACTGTTTTCATCCTGCCATGTCAAAAATGCTTAGGAACTACTAAGGCTGTTCGTTATTCCCTATGCACTCAACTCTGACAGACTTAAGGGCTCCGACTTGGCATTTACTCACAAAAGGCACCAAGAGATACAAAAGGGAAAACTCAGCTGAATCTTCATACAGCTCAGATAAAGCTCCAGTGTTTAAGCCCCTGTGACCTGATTTTCACAAGGTAAGGAAGGACAAATACCTCTTTAAACAAATATTTTATTTACTTTTGAATTGTAGCAGGATTATCCCAAAGGCAGCCAGGAAAATGCAGCTGCTTTCAATTTAACAAAAAGTGAACTGGAAATACAAAGTATCAGAATTCTAACCGGGTAAAATTATCCTGGCTTTGTAAGATAAAGAATAAAGCTTCATTTTATAAGAAGAAAACTATAAATATCTAATGATATACACTACATTCTTTAACTTTAGGTAAGACCAAGAGAGAAGAGGCATGCCCCTCATTGAGCCAATGACGAAAAAGGATCTCTGCTTTCTCAGATCAGAAAGGATAAGCAGACTGTAAAACCCACACAGGTTATGATTTTGCTCAAGAAAAATATCATTTCTTTGAAACAATTAGGGAAAAAGGAGTAAGTGGCTTTAAGTGTATATTAAAGTGGCCCCAGAAGAAATCACTGTATTATATTGTTTCATGTACAGCACAACTAGAGAAAAAATTTGTCTTGTTCTACCCAGTAAGAAAACAACTTCCAGCACCAGGGAGATAGCTCAGGGGCACAAGTACCTGCCTGGCAAGTGCAAGGTCCTGAGTTCAATCCCTGGTTCCACAAAAAAAAAAAGAAAGGCCATATTAGAAGCATGTAAGACCTGTCTGGGGCCAGCAAGATGGTTCAGCGATCTAAAGTACCTGCTTAGGAAAGCTTAGGCAATCACAGGGACTGCAGTTCAATCCCAGCACCACATGCTGCACCACTCCCACCCCCTAGGGCAGGCTGAGCCGGCCATACATAACATACACACACACAAAAAGACTTGTCAGCCTAGTGGGATGGCCCACGCCTGTAATACCAGCACTTCAGAGCCTGACACAGGAAGATCACTGTCAGTTCAAGGCCAGCCTCAAACAGATAGAGACCCTGTCTCAAAAAATATAAAAATAAAAATTCCATTGCTAGGGGGCTTTCAGGTAAGCTCAGTGGTATAAGCGCCTGCACGTGAAATTATCAGTCAGACACAGGGGATGGGTGTTCAATTCCCACACCCACCCTTAAGGCAGCCTGAGCCAGCCAAAAAAACTAAAAAAAACCCTTCTCAAAAAAATAAATAAATAAATAAAATCCACTGCTACAATGTATCAGTTCTGCTCTTTCTTTCCTTCCTTCCTTTTTTTTTTTTTTTTGTAGTCAGAGTTGAAGATGGAGGGAAAGGGCCACTAACAAAGGAATGTGTGAGCCTCTAAAAACTGGGGTTTAGCCAGGTGTGGTGGCGCACTTCTAATCCCAACACTTGGGAGGCTGAGGCAGGAGGATCAGTGAGAGTTCCAGACCAGCGTGGGCTACAAAAGTGAGCTCAAGGCAGCCTGAACTGCATAGGGAGACCCTGTCTCAAAAAGACAAAAAAATTAAAATTAAAATAAAATAAAAACTGGGGTTTAAAAACAAAGAAACAAGGGGCTGGGGAGATAGCTCCGTGGCACAAGTGCCTGCCTGGCAAGTGCAAGGTTATGAGTTTGAACCCCAGTCCCGCAAAAAAAAAAAAGCAAAAAAAAAGTAAAAGCAAACAAACAGATTTGGCCCAGGATCCTCCAGGAAGGATCGCTGGCAACACCTCGATTTGATATGATGTGATGTGATGGTTTTGGTTTTTAAAGACAGGTTCTCACTATGTAGCTCAGGTTGGACTTGAACTCAGTAATCTTCCCGCCTCAGCCTCCCTAGTGGTAGGATTATAGGCGTGTACTACCACTGCCCACTACAGTGCCTTGATTTCAGCCCAGTGACCTACAAATAATAAACTTGTGTGGTTTTAAGCCATTAAGTGCTGCAATACATTATTATGGAGAAAATGACAAGATGTTCTTGTGGGTTTTTTTGTGGGACTAGGGTTTGAATGCATGACCTTGCGCTTGCCAGGCAGGCACTTGTGCCACAGAGCTATCTCCCCAGCCCCTAATGACAAAATGTTCTGTGAACAAATACAATTTTGGTAGAGTCCATATAAATTTGTAAATATATGCTTCAAAACCATTTTCAACCTTCCGAAATGGTCCAATGTTAAGCACTGCAAATAGATGAGGTAACAGACCTTGTTTGTGTGTCACGCAGCTGCCTGGTCCAAAACTAAGTCTGCCCAGAAGAAGCCTGGTGGAGCAGCCCCTCCCCACCCCTGCCTTTGCACCCTGCCCTCAGCCCACTCACTTAATGAACTCCTCTTTACAGCGCTGGAGCAGCTCACAGGTCTGCTGGATCTCTTGCTCACTCAGAAGCACCAACATCCCAATGGTGAGGTGAAGCTTTTTGGAATTTTGGAAAACAGAGCTGTCAACTCCACGGTCCTGTTATCAAAAGAGAGAGAGCAAGAAATTCAGCCATATAAATGACAAGTAAAGGCATGTTGACACCTGTAATCCCAGCACTTGGGAGACTGAGGCAGGAGGATCACTGTGAGTTCCAGGCCAGCCTGGGCTACAAAGTGAGCTCAAAGCCAGCATGAACTGCACAGCAAGACCCTGTCTTAAAAAGTAAAAAAGAACTCTTTATAATTTTTCTATGCTACACTCAGATCATGAACACCCTTTAAAGGCAGATAAGTCTCAAATTTCATTCTGTAAGTGAAAACAAGAAAAGAAATTGAAACTTCTCCAATAGGAGCTAAGCAAGAATTCTACCTTGAATTTCTAGCTTCATAAGTGGGTCTGGGCCTAATTAAACACCCCTAAAGCACAGAAATGTATTTATCAGATGCAGATAGCTTGCAACCTGTTGTTGGCTTGCCTAAGACTTACTACCCAATTTTGCCTAGGCAACAGTAGTTAATAGATTATTTGCTTCCTAAGTGTTAATGGAGTTTGAGCTATTTTTACATCTGATGAAGAAGTTTGTCATTCTACATGTCAACCTAAACTGCCTCATTTAATGAAAGTCATTCTAAAGAACAATCAGCCTTAAAAGTGTCAAAGAAGGCTAAGTTCAAGGGTTATCACCGCAGCTGCTCTAACCCAAGGCACCAGCTGTCATTCTAGAAGAGGCATGCAAAGGCCCCCAGAGACTCTGCGTGTACAGTTGGGAGCTGTTCCCTTGGTAACAGCTAACATTTTGTGACTCCTTACTCTGCTGCAATTTTTTGTTTTTTAACTTTATTTATTTATTTATTTATGTATTTATGGCCCGGGTCAGCCTGCCCTAGGGGTGGGGCTGGCACAGCATGTGGTGCCAGGAATTGAACCTCAGTCCCTGCGGTTGCCTAAGCTTGCCTAAGCAGGTGCTTTAGATTGCTGAGCCATATCGCTGGCCCATCTGCTGCAGTTTTGTTTTGTTTTAAAGACAGAGACTTGTGCAGTCAAGCTGGCCTAGAAATCCCCACATAAGCCAGGCTGGCCTTGAACTCTCAATCCTAGTGTCTCAACCGCCCAAGTACTGGGATTGCAGATTTGTGTCACCACATTCACCCTAAAGTCATTTTTCATGCATTTTATAGGTGATATCTGAGAGAAGTACTATTAACATCCATATTTATAGATGAAGAAACTGAGGTAGTGACAAATTAAGCCACTCTCCTAAGATAACACTGCTAGGAAGGAGTAAAGTTAAAATTCAAATACCGTAGTGGAGTGTGAAAGCCTGCACCTCTGACCAGCAAACAGACAGCCTGCCTGGTAACAGTTGCCCAAAGGAGGCAGAACAACAGGACCAATCGCCCAGAGGCAAGCCTTTCCGCATTTCAGCAAAACGCACACCACGAATGCCTCTCATGGCCACGTTTACCCTAGAATAGAGCAATCTCATAATTCTACAGAAAAAAAAAATTTTTTTGCAGTACTTGGGATTGAACCTAGAGTCTTTACACTGAGCTACATTTCCAGCCCTTTTCTTTTGAGACATATTCTTGCTTAGTAACTAACTTGCTCAAACTAGGTTCAAATTTGTGATCCTCCTGCCTCAGTCTCCCAGAATTCTGGGATTATTAGCAATACCCAGGGATTTTAATGGCTTCCTTTTCTAAAACCTGACACCAAAAGCATGATCCATAAGAGGAAAAAAATGATAAACTAAAGGAGAAAATTAAAACTCTGTGCTTTAAAAAACACCTCTAAGTGAGAGATCTGGATGTCCCGCATCTGAACTGGAACCTTCCTTGTGGTGACAAGGAAAGAGGTGACTACCTAGCACAAAAGGTGCAGCACATTTAAAAATGGGTGATACTGACAAAGACAAGAAAATTTTTGTACAGGGGCGTGCCCAGTGCCCCACTGTTGAGAAGGGAGGCAAGCATGACAGCAGGCCATGGCCACTCTGGGCAGAAGACAGGTCAGGTGACAGTTTCCATGGTCCATATAATCATGGCCACTCTGGGCAGAAGACAGGTCAGGCCGTTGGAATCTCTTACACAGATGCCAACAGGAACAAAGGCATAAGCCGGGAAGAGGATGCACTGACGAGCGTGGAGGACCAGCTGGGTGACTCTCCTTGAAAGAAGAGCAGTTGTCTCCATTTTGGCTGTGCCTGAGCCTATTTCCATGCATTGGTAGGTACAGAGCCGGCTAGGACTTTTCCTTATCCCTTCAATTCACATTAAACAATGCATATTGGTCTAGCCGAGGGGCTGGTGGTAGTCTTTGAAGATGGCACACGTGTTTCCCTGATAACCCACACCGCTGTTCTTAATATGAGCCAGGTCGAAACAGGACAAAGAGCCAGTGCTCCATGCTGTCAGCTGGGATCGAGCCTTGAGATAGAGGCTATTATTTCCTGGGGCTTAAAAGATTACACATCAGAGCTGAAGCACTGGACCCCAAAACATTAGATATTACCTCAATAGTATAATACAAATTACTCATTCTACACATCCTTCTCTCTGCCTATGACAGAGGTAAATAAATGCAGGGCTCCTACCTAGCTCAGCTCACAGCACTCACCCACTTCTCACAATTCTCAGTCATTCATCCTCAAGTCACTCCTCCTTCACACCTGAATAAAACCTGGGCTTAACCCTGGGTCAGCTCTTTTGTTCCAGAAAGCCATCTTCATGGCTGGACTTAGGGTCCCTTGGCTTCCCATAATTATAAATATGCTTGTGTCTTTATTTTTGCCATGGGTTGCACCGGGAGTGGTAGATTGGAATTAACTGGGTGGGATTCCAGTAATGTATTCTGAGGATTACAAATATAGACTTCTTGGACCAAGATGAGGACTGGGAGGGGCTTTCTACAATGGAGTATTGGAGAATCTCAAGAAGTTCATCCCCAGCACTAAAATCATCTTTGCTGGCATCAAGAAGAAGGGAGAAAGGGCAGACTTAGTAGCTAAACTCAAAAAAGCTACTAGGAGGGCCAGACAGATAGCTCAGAGGCATAAGCACCTACCTGGCAAGCACAAGGTCCCGAGTTCCATCCCAGGCCCTACATGCTATGTGGTCTCAGCCCCAAATCCCCAGGCACACTGTCTCGGCCCCAAATGCAGGCACCTACTATGAGGCCCCAGAACCAGGCGCAGTGGTGCACACCTATAAACCCAGCTCTCTGGAGGTTGAGCCAGGAGGATCTCTGTGAGTTCAAGACCAGCCTGAATGCTAAAAAAGTGAGCAGAAGGCCAGCCCAAATTGCATAGTGAAACCCTATCTCAAAAAAAAAAAAAAAAAAAAGGTTACTAGGGAGTAATAGTCATTGCCATATTTATTACAGAACAGAAATATCTCATGTTTTTTTTTTATGTGTACCATAATTTAATAGATCTCACACACCAGAACTGAGATAATAATAATAATAATAATAATAATAATAACAACAACAACAATAGGGGCCAGGGAGATAGCTCCATGGCACAAGTGCCTGCCTGGCAAGTGCAAGGTCATGAGTTCGAACCCCGGTTCCAAAACAAACAGACAAAATGAAGATAAAAAGTTGTAAATACATATTTTATCAAAGAAAATAGGCATATAATTGCTAATAGACATGAAAAGATGCTTGACATTATTAGTCATTAAGGAAATGCAAATCAAAACCAAAATGAACTATCACTTCATACCCACTGGAGTGACTATAATCAACAAGAAAAACTACAAGAAATGCTGATAAGGACAGAGAATAACTGAGTGGTTTCTCAGCTATGTAAAATGTAAATGTGGGTACAGCCACTTTGGAAACTGTCTAGTAGATATGCAGAAGTTAAACATACATTTATAGTGCCCATAGCCATCTCACTCCTATGACTCCACCCCAAGAAAATAAAGGTCTACATAAAGACCTGGAAGGACTGTCACAGCAGGACTGTCCACAGTAGCCAACAGTGAAGCAACCCAAATGGCCAACTGTGAATGGACAAATAAAATGTAGTATAACCATACAATTTAATAAAAAATAATGAACTAGTAATATACACAACAATATGGCTAAACTTCAAAACATTATGCTATGTAAAAGAAGCAAAAGACTATTTATATGATTCCATTTATTTGAAATGTCCAGAAAAGGTAAACCTACAGAGACTGAAAACAGACTAATGGCTGCCAGGGGGAGGGGAGGGCTGCAGAAAGGAGGAGGCATTGCTTTTGGTGATGGAACTACAATGACACAGGCGTAGTGGTGCACACTGGCAGTCCCAGCACTCAGGAGGCCAAGGCAAGAGAACTGCTGAGTTTAAGGGCAGCCTGAACTACTCAACAAGACCCTCTCTCAAAAATATATATATAAAGTAAAATAACGAGAAAACTTAAATGGGTGAATTTTATGATACACAAAAGATACCTCAATAAAGTTATTATACATAAATATGTGCCTATAGCACTTCTTTTCAAGAGCACTCCAGGAGCCTGGACAACTTTTCACCAATAACTCAATCTACTGAGAGTTCTCCTTACTGAACAGCTTACTGTGGTTATATCATATTTGGTCTTTTCTTTCTGATGATTTTTCAACAGTTTTCAACCTATAACATTAAAAAAACCACCTAGGCATGGTGGCATATTCCTGTGATCCAAGCACTCAGGAGGCTGAGACAGGAGGATTGCCACAAGTGCAGGACCAACCTGGAGTACAAAATGAGTTCAAAACCAGTAAGATCCTGTCTCAAAAACACAAAAACAAACCACTATGCAGAGCTGGGCCCGGTGGCACATGCCTGTCATCCAGCACTCAGGAGGCTGAGGCATGAAGATTGCCACAAGTTCCAACCAGCCTAGATTACAGAGTGAGACCCTGTCGGGGAAAAACAAAAGCAAAGACAAATGCAAATAAACCACCATGAACACAGAAAAAATTTAATATGATGAACATGGTAACTTAAATCAACAGGGAAAAATACAGTCTTTTTAAATAATGTTGGGGCCCAGG
>PVKN010024986.1:0-14272 GCA_004027915.1 Capromys pilorides | reverse complement strand
CATGTTTTCAGTTATATTTGTACTTCTTACCGAAGCAGTCTGGAGGCCTATATTTAAGTATTTGTAACACTTACTTGTTATTTTGATCTAATTTTTGGAAGATGACACAATTATAAACCTAACTAATATTTATACATTACTAAAGGAATTTTATGATAAGTTTATATGCTATGTGTATATATGACTATCAGTGTATCTTTCAAGTGAGCTTAATATCTAAATTGTTTTCAAGATTTTACTATTTTCTTCTAGGGTTCCTACTAAGTATATTTTTGTAATACCGTCTAGAGGTTAAAGATAAGACATGTAGCCAACAAAGAGGACCTTTCCATTGGATTACCTTTACTAAATATTACATTTCTGAACATAAGATCTTTTGTATTACTACCCTTCACATCCAAAATAATTAGCTTGGCCACAGTTGACTCATTAGTTAAGTAGTTTTCTAGTGATTTATGGATATAAGCTGAAGCCAGAAAACACTATGGTAACACTACTGTAGCCCAAACAAGAAAACAAACACAGCTTTCCTTGAATAAATGGCAAAGCTAACGTTAATATTTTATCCGAGCACTTGGGAGGCTGAGGCAGGAGGATTGCTGCAAGTTCGAGACCAGCCTGGGCTACAATATGAGCTTAAGGCCAGCCTGAACTGCATAGTGAGACCCCGTCTCAAAAAGACAAAAAACAAACAAACAAGCAAAAAACAGAGAAACTGGCCAAAAAAAAACCAAACAAATAATGCTTGTTTCAGGCCTATGGAAATAGGTATCAAATTTACCTTATGAGTGCTGATAATAGATACATATATGGTCTCTCAGTTATAAGGCAACTATAATTTACAAAGAAACCTACAAAACAAGTACTCTTAACTGTATACATTAAATTAATTTTTTCCCAAATAAAAATTTTATTACAATTTTCTAATCAAGGTTTTGATATGTCTAGAGAGTTTCCTATGTACTTAGATTAACTGATTTCTAAGCCCTTCCAGCTGCATTTTAAACTGCTCATTACCCAATTTTATTCAATAGCCCAAGGATGGGTTCACTGGAATTGGGAGATCCAAGCAATAGAGATACGGAGTCAGCTGCTTGTCTTTTGTAGTTCAACACTGAAGTTCTATTATTCTCTTAACATACTCTCGTTTTTGGTACGTGGAATCAAACACAGGACCTTGTGTTTGCCAGCCAGGTTCTGTACTGTTGAGCTGTATCCCTGGCCCCAGTTCTGTTATTCTAATACCTATAATTTTATCATCTTTATTGCCTGGAAATCAATGTTGATTAATTTCCTTTTGTCTTAGAACATCTTGTCTATACTTCTTGTTGGTTGACAAATAGGATTATAAAATCGTGCTTTGCAAGGGGAGGATCCAAACTACTCAAGTCAGGGTCTTCAAAGAACAGGGATTCACCTGGACACCTGTTAGTTTTGGAGCAAGTGTTACATATCAAAGGATGCTAAGTACTGTTTACAACTTTAAAGGCCTAAAACACACAAATATCCCTGCCACATTTAGATTACCCTCAGTTCTGTTTTCCAATTAATATGTGTGAGGACATTCAAGAAAATATTAAATAAACAGAAACATGCAGGTGTGTGTATGCGTGCTCCAGGCCTCTTTGTATTTTCTCAGTGTGATCCAAAGACTAAACAGCCAAGCTGCTATAAACTGTATATGCGTGTGTATTTGTGTGACCTGTGGTGAGATTGATCTTGATTCTGCTAATACAATATGTTCAGTTCAGCAAAAGAAAACCTGTTTTTGTTTTTTAATGGGAGTGGGGATCGAACTCATGACCTTGCACTTGCCAGGCAGGCACTTGTGCCACAGAGCTATCTCCCAAGCCCCTGTGGTCTTATTTAATGAAGATCACTGTTTCCTTTTGGACATGCCCTCTTGGAATCACTACTACACCTCTGTCCGTTAAAATATTCAGATCCTACTGGTTTGCCTCTCTCTAATCACTGGTATTTATATTATGACCATTAATTCATTTTTTTTTTAAGGGGAAGGGTCTACAGGGTGCTCAGGGTCTCACTAATAGATCGGACTTTCAGTGATAAGCCTTTTAACAGCCTCCCAAGAGCTGAGATCACAGGCATGCTCTACCATGCCCAGTCTCATTAAATTTATTTTTTTATGATGCAGTCTTATGTAATGACTATTGGCTTTCCATGTTGTATTATAGATCACAATAGAAAAAATGTAATTTTTCTTTTCCAATTGCCAGTATGCTCACCGAACAGTTAAAATTTCAAGAGGTTTGTATTGCTTTTTGTTGCCTTCTGTGTATATGTGATTTTCATCTTTTGAACTAACCTCCATATCTTTTTATCCTACTTTTTATTGTTCTTTTCTTTAATCATGAGATAATGTAAGTAATGATGAATCCTTAGTTCGTTTGTGTTTCAAATACCAGATAATACTTGTGTGACTCTTCACAATTTACACTGACTTTAAAAGGTTCCAAACAGAGAAAAAAGGTATAAATAAATAGAAAAATGCTGAAAAATAAGGACTCAAATGGGCTTCAGTAGATGTTTTAAATAGCATAAGCAGGTGTATGAGAAACAAAATTCCTCACTATATTATAGTGTGGTAAAAATTTGCACTGATAGCTTTTAGTAGAAAAAAATCTCATTACAAATATAAAATATAACTTAAAATCCATAAAGTTGTACCGGACCAAAAGTTAATATAAAACTAGTTTTTTTTGTGTGTGGGGGATCTTTTTTTTTTATTTGCCGGACTGGGGTTTGAACTCACGATCTTGCACTTGCCAGCTAGGCACTTGTGCCACGGAGCTATCTCCCCAGCCCCTTGGGGGCGGGGGAGGTGTCTTTTTGAGACTGGATCTCACTATGTTGGCCTTACTGGTTTCGAATCAAAATGACCCTCCTGCTTTAGCCTCCCATGTGGTGGGAATATGGGCATGTGCCACCATGCCTGGCTTAAAACAAGTTCTAGTAGGGTGTGTTAGGGTAATATTAATTTAGTTGTCTAGAAAAAACTATACTCATATATTAGTCATTACAGGCAGTGGTAGATGAACATACTGTTTAAGCTATTTAGTTCTGTTTGAAGATACTTTAACCTTATTTTACCAGATGTTTTAAGGAAAAATACAATTCAGTGTCATAATTGAGATTTTAGTTGATTTTATAAAATTAACATGCACGTTTTGTTGCAAATCCAGTTTTGAGAAACATTTTTAATTTGCTGTAGTGATTAACAGTGAGTGGTACTGCCTGGGTTTAGATACTGGCCATTTTCACTAGGGAGTATCCTTCACTGCCGAGTATCCTTCAACAACTCTTACACTGTTCCTCATTAACAAAATGTTGTGGTAAAGAATAAAAAAAAATTAATACAGAAGTATTCTAGCTTGCCATATTAAAAACAATAATGTGAAATATAATTAACTCAATTGGTTTACTATGAAATAATTCTGTAAAAGCAATAAAATACCTCTTCTAACAGTTAATTTTGATTTATTTTTAAAGGAAAAAATTAGGGACAAAAAGTGACAAAGTTTTCATGTTCTGAAACTTAAAGATGAATTATTCATATATATACCTATCAAAGGGAAAATAATTCATTTGTAGCATATCAATTTTAAATTGCTATCTCTATGTTATTTTTTATTTTTTAATGTGGGCAATCGAACTTTGGACTTGCCAAAGAGATGCTGTGCCATTGAGCTATGTATTCCTGGCCCTCCATTTTATTGCAGGTTTACACAAATATTTTTCTGTTCTGTGTGGGTAAAAGGCCATTTAAAAAAACATTTTTGCTGAGAGTGGAATTGCATGCGTATAATACCAGCACTTTGGGAAGCTAAACCAAGACGATTGTAAAATTGAACCCAGCCATAACTGTGTCTTACCTCAAAAGAAAAAAGGGCCAGGGATATTGCTGAGTGTGAAGGCTTGAGTTCAATCCTCAGTCCACAGAAAAAGAAACAGAAAACTAAAAATCATTTTAAATTAGTATTCTAAAAATATATGGTTGAGACTCCCCCCCCCATTCATATGCCTATTGAGGATTTATTCATTATCAATTACATTCCAGGCACTTTGGTTAACAAAAGCCAATAATTATAATAATGGCTAGTACTTACAATAGTGTTATGTGCCAGGGATGTTCTGAGCATCATATGGTAGAAACCAATAGTTTGGTTCATCCTGTTTCCACCTTTAATGTGTATTGCTGCAGACTTATTTACATCTCTGAGCATCCTTATCTGTAAAATGGGAATTGGGAATCAAAGAATCTATCTCATAGTGGGTAGTAAGATTAATTTAGAAGCATATGATGTGCCAACTTCATAATAAATACTTTCTCGATTTAGTAATCCTTTTTATATTTTAGGGAAGGGTTTACAGGGTGTTCAAGGTCTCACTACTAGATAGGACTCGTACTGATCCGCCTATTTGCAGCCTCCCAAGAGCTGGCATTACAGGCGCACTACCATGCCCAGTCTCAATTGCCTCTCAGCACATCAGCATGGCAGGCCCAGGGATTAAATCTCCGGCCCGAGTCTGCTTGCAGGCGCTTTAATCCGCAGAGCTATTTGTCTGGCCCTAATAATCCTTTTTATAAACTATTTAGTTTTAATATAATATTGACTAAAGAATATGCTATTGTGAAAGAGAATGGGATGGAAAACATACCAGTGAGAGATAAGAACTTTTTATGAAACTAGTTCAAAGAGAGATAACATTTTTTTCTATATGGTTTCCTACGATGAGTTATAGGCCTAATCAGAGTCAGTTGTGAGTAAAACAGTTACATATACAAAGATGTATCATTTTTATAAGATGATTGTGAATAAAAATTATGCAGACAGCAGCTCAATACATTTCTGATATATAACCATTGTGTACTAATACTTTGTAGTTAAAATGGAAAGCCTGTGCTAGCCAGAAAGATAAGTATAAAATACTATAATACATTGAATACAATATCTAGAGAATACTGATGTATATATACAAAGAAAAAATGTATATGTGCTGCTGAAATGAACACCAAAGAAAAAATGTAATCAAGATCAAAACAAGTGTCTAAAAAATAAATTAGCTGGTTGTAGCAACTGGGGAGGCTATAGCAAAATCCTTTGAGATTAAAAGATTCAAGGTCAGCCTGGGCAATATGGTAAATCTTACCTCCCCACCATAAAACGTTAATGGATTATGTTGTCACCATCAAAAACTTTACAATCATTTGGAGTGATCTAATACTGATAACTAAATATCCCTACCCTACAGATAGCCTTCATCCAAAACCCAACTTACGTATGAACTCCATCTGATTTTCTTTGTTCAAAAACTAAGGTTTTGCCTTCTGGAGAAGCAAGATGGAAGTCAATATCTAATCCTGCTCCATCTAAGACCTGTAGAAAAGCACATACAAAAAATTATGTCTTACAAATTCTGCAAGATTATTAGGTAGATCAAATGATAAAAATATTGTCTTTCTGAACCTTGAGGGGTAAGATGTCAAGGTTATAGTTGGGATAGCAGTTGAAACTTACCTCTTACCCATTCCTGTTGCCATAAGTTGGATTTAGACCTTGTGGTTGTAATAAAACTATACTTCCCAAAAGCAGTACTTTCATTAAAAAGCCTCGTGGAGTGCACAGTAATACACATAACAGTTCAAATGCTGGTGCTGTTTCTTATTAAGTAAGTTAAGACATGCTATAAACATTTCTCAGTTTCCTTTTCAATAAACAGTAATTAGCCACTTCCAATCCCAGGCCTTTATGATTAAACTCCCAAGTTCTTCAACACATTATGAATTTTGTATTCCAATCAGGACAGTCTACTTACTGGCCAGTGAACATGACATGTTCCTTTATAATTCCAAAATATCCTTATAGAGCCGGGGAGATAGCTCAGGGGCATAAGTGCCTGCCTGGCAAGTGCAGGGTCCCGAGTTTGATCCCCAGTTCAAAAAAAAAAAAAAAAAAAAAATCCTTATAAAGATATTTAATTATGACATTACAATTATAGTTTATGCCATACGTTTTAAAGTGCTTTAGTGCTCTTGGGAGGCTGTAAACAAGCAGATCACTACGAGTCCAATCTAGTACTGAGACCCTGAGCCCCCTGTAGACCTTAATTAAAGTGCTTTAGCTTCATGTAAATTATTTCTTTCAAAACTAAAAGGCAGGATGTCCTTTTTTTTTTTTTTTTCCTTTAAATTTGGTTGATAGTCTCACTACACAACTCGGATTCATATTTGTTTTTTTTAATGAGCAGATCATTTATTGAGGGAAAGAAAGCTGCTGTCCAAGAGAGGGACAGGAGGAGGGTCCCGAGTGGGTGTCCCCAGGAAGCTGTCTCTTCCAGGTACTTTTATAGAGAAGACGTGGGAACTCGCTTAGGTAGGTATGAGGTGGGACAAAGACTACAGTCAACCAATGAGATTACAAGCACCATTGCTCAGGTAACATTAAGTCCAGGACGAAATGGGAAAGCAAATCTTGTAGCAAGCAGGCAAGAATACCACCTATTGGGCTTGGGCTCCTGACTCTTTCCAGGTTCTTTCAAAGTAATTGATACTTTTTAGCATATCAATCCCTGATGCCCACCCTTACGTAGTTGCTTCTGTTTACTCTTGTCTTGAGATTTGGCTCCGACTCATATTGATCTTCCGATTTTCAGCCTCCCCAGTGCTGGGATTACAGGCATAAGGCACTTAGCCTGGATTCTGTGGCTGGCTAAGCCTGCCCTGGGGGCGGAGCTGGTGTGGGATGTGGTGGCAGGGATCAAACCCCTTTCCTGCGCTTGCCTAAGCATTGCTTTAGTGTGCTGAGCTATCTTGCTGGCCCTGCTTTTCTTACTTTTGTTAAAAAATAAAAGCCAAGGCACAGCAGGTAAGCTTCAAAGTATAATATGAACTCAGCAATGTGCCTCTAGAGAAATTTTTAATGAGTATGCTATGTTGCTTATAGTCCTAGTCCACTTTCCTGAACACAAAAGTTCCTGACCCAATTGAACCTATTCAAAAGGCAGTTTACATTTTTAGAAATGGACTCCTCCCCAGTTGTGTCATACTGTCCCCTGCATTTCTATAGAATGTAAACTCATGTCATTGATATTTAATTATACATTATCTGGGAAAAAGCATCTTTATGATGGGTGAAAATTTTCAAATTGTTCTTTTTATAACTAAAGGTACTGATCTTAATAACAATGGTAATATCAATGTTTCGATTTTTGTCACAGATGCAAATATTTAATAAGTATATCTGTATGTCATACAATCAAAGCTGCTTGTAGTTTTACTGTAGAACTGTCTATTCCTCTCGTTTTCTTCTCTTTCAATTCTCTCTGTGCTTTTTCTCTATTTTTTAGCAGTTAAAAAGCAAAACATCCAGTATTACATAGTATAGCCTTTTAATTTAATTATTTGTTTAGTATGACACCTGTAGTTTATGTATTTAATATATACTCTCTGAAAAAACATTCTGTTCTTCTTGCTGACTTTAGTAGAATTTTCTATTCCTGTGTCCTTAAGAGCAGTGAAACTAGGTAAAATATGTAATTCTTTTTATTCTTTAAATCTCAATGTAGAAACTGTATAATAGTAAAATATTGTATTTTATAATAATAATCTTCTTAGGTAAGAGTAGATAAGGCAGCTGGTCATGGTATTACAGGCCTGTAATCCCAGTACACTATCCCTGTGTTCATGAATTGGCAGAGTCAATATTATTAAATAAGCATATTATAAAAAATTACAGATTCAGTGTAATCCCCATTAGATTTCCAGTGACAATCTTCATGGAACTAGTAAATATCAATCCAAAAATTCATATGGAAACACATAAAAAACCCAGAAAAGCCAAAGCAATCCTAAGCAAAGACAGCAAGGGTAGAGGTATCGCATTATCTAACTTAAAATTATACCACAAAGCCATAGAAATACTGACATGGAACTAGCAGTAAAGTGAATTAATGGAACAACAAAAAAAAGCAACTATAGTCATTTGATACTTGGCAAGGGAGTGAAGACATTTTGGAGAAAAGAGCCTTTTTAACAAATAATGCTGGGAAAACTGTCTTATATGTAGGTGACTGAAACTAGATTTCCTATCTTTAACCATGTGAATTTTGGATTTCATCAATTCAAAATGGATCAAAGACCTAAGTACATGACGGAAAACTTTGGAAGTACGAGAAGAAAATATAGGAGAAACACTGCGTAGACACAGGACTTAAACAGCAGGAATCAACAAATGGAACTATACAAATTAAAAAGTTTCTCCACAGCAAGGGAAACTACTAACAGGGAAGACACAGGCTATAGAGTGAGAGAAAAATCTTTGCCAGCTATTCTTCTCAAAGAGAATTAACAGCTGGAATGTATAAATAAACCCTTGAAGACAAACAGCCCAATCAATAAATGGGCAAATAGACTGAACAGACAATTCTAAAATGAAGTACAAATAGTTGATAAGCAGATGAAATATGTTCAACATCTTTAGCCAGTAGGGAAATGCACATCTATACTGAAATTCCATCTCACCCCAATCAGAATGATGACCATGAAGACCATAGTTATATCAATCCTTGGCTTATACCTAAAGTTAGTATACAACAGAAATATCTAATCCCATTTTTACTGTGGCTCAGTTCACAATAGCCCAGACACATGTCTAGTCGTTAAGTGCTTATCAGTGGATGAAGAAAATTTATACATAATGGATTATTTGAGTTGTAAATAATGAAATGTCATTTGCAGAAAAATAGAAGAAATAAGCCAGCCTCAGAAAAACAAGTATCACATGCTGTCACGAATATGTGCAAGCCTAAAAAGAGCACTAAAGTAGAGCAGAGATTATTAGTACACAAAGGGAATAAAGAAGGAAAAATATAACGGAGAGTGATGGGGTAATACCAAAATATACCAGTGAAACTCAGTTACTTTATAAAATTAATAGGCAATAATAAAGAAATTTAATGAAAAATAATTTGCGAAGAATGTGACACTATTAAGGAGCTCCCTCAAGAGGCTCACACGGAGAGCAACTAAGGTTGCCTACCAGTATCTCAGCATCAACTTTCTGCAGCCTGTATCAGGTCTTTAGGTTGCTGAACACCCAGCCAACTGTACCCTTCTTCACCCACAGAAGCAATAAATGTTTACTGTTTTAGGCTTTAAAGAGTCAAATAAATATATATCAGAGGAACTCAAGAATATACCACCCACAAAAAATGGATGCGAATATGAAAAATTTCAGAGAAATTAAAAATATAATTTCCAAAGCAAAACCTTAACATATGTTATCATAGAATGAACTTGGATAAACACCTAAAATCAGAGAACTAAAATGACCTCAGCAATTCTCATGGTGAAACACTATAAGATGTAAAGAAGAAACATGGATAAGAGCCTGAAACAAGGACAAAGCTACAGATTTCAAATATGAACATCTACAGAAAGAAATCAGAAAGGGAAAGGATGAAATCATTGAGTAAATTCTTGTCTCTAAAGATAAAAATCTTCAGACCAAAAGGATCTAGCAGATATGAAACAAAAGTCCTGATTTAAAAAAAAAAAATCCTGGGCCGGGGAGATAGCTCCACATCCTAAGTGACTTCTTGGCAAGTGGAAGGACATGAGTTCAATCCCCAGTACCACAGACAGCACTTGCTCCAAACTCCAGGTGTACTATGTCAGCCACCACTGAGGCCAAGCTGCGTAGTGAGACCCTGTACCAAGTAAATAAAAGATTAAAAAAAAAATCTTACTGTAATTTCCAAAGAATTGAAAAAGAACTTAGAAATTTCCTAAGAGAAAAAGCAAATGAGAACTACAAAATATGGAAAAGCACAAAGTAACAAAGATCATGATTAGAATTTTATATATACTACAGAGGGAAAAAAAAGCTGTGTCTTTATTGTTGCTATACTATAGGACCTGGTGGTTGCCAGACAGGCACTTGTGCTGCTGAACTACAGCCCAGCCCCAATGTTTTCTCTTAATACTATCATCATCATATTTATTTATTTACTTTAAATTTTATTTATTTATTTGTTTGCTTGTTGTGTTTGTTTGTTTATTTATTCATTTTGTGGCTGGCTCAGCCTGCCCTGGTGGCGGCGCTGGCGCAGCATGTGGTGCCAGGGATCGAACTGCAGTCCCCACAGTTGCCTGAGCCCTCCTAAGCAGGCGCTTTAGACCACTGAACCATCTCGCCGGCCCCTCATCATCATATTTAAAATCATCTGAAAATTTCCATTATGATATAGTTTTTGTAACATTTCTTATATTTGTATATTCTTGTAAGTTATTTAACATCACTTATGCCTTTAAATTAAGTCAAGACTGATAGCAGAGTGGTACTAAATATTTTGTAACTAGGGTTCCAAGACACAATAGTATGTACTTACTAAAGTGAAACCAAAAATATCTGTCTGAACCTAGAGCCTTACACATTCTAAGATAAGCACTTAACCACTGAGCTACATTCCCAACTCAAAAAATCATTTTTAGATGACTCAAAATGTTTTGAGTGCTCGCTTCGGCAGCACATGTACTAAAATGTTTTGAAAGAATTATTCAAGGATATCTTTTCCCAAACCTAAAACCATATCCATTAAATCAGAAAACAAGTGATTTAACAAAGTTAAAGTTTTCATTAAAGCTGAGGTAGGCTATTAGGGCATGGCCAACAAGCAGGAAAAGGGCATGGAAATTTGGGACATGTGCAGAAAAACAGTTCCAAGTCCTGTACCTGGGACTAATCAGAAAGATTAGTTATCTTCAATTTTTACACAAGGTCAACCAGGTTTTTAAAGAGGCTTTTATTTAATTGGTACAAAGTCTTGCTAGTTAGTTCACACTCCTAGAGATCCTCTTATCTCAGCCTCCTCAGTGCTGGGATAGACATGTACCACTACATTCAATTTCCCTGGGACCGGCACAACATGATGTACTGGATCCTTGAGCTTGCCAGGCAGGCACTTTAGACTGCTGAGATACCTCCAGCCCAGCTGAGGTATCTCTCAAGCTCCTCAAGCAGGTTTTTGATAGCATGGTCTAGATCTAATGTCACAGTGGGGATACAAAATACAGAAGCCATTAACTTTGTGTCAGTGGCCTATACTTGATTGGCAGGGCATATTTCTTTTCTTATTTTTAATAAATATAGTCTCACAACCTTTTTCACTTGTTTTGTCCAATTCTTTGTTCAGGACAAGAACTTGTAAAGAATCTGTAGAAGAAGCCTATTGTGTCTCAGAGCCCAAGTAACAGAATATTTAGTACTACTTGGCTATCAGGCTTAAATTAGTTTTTCAGGCATAAGTGATGTTAAATAACTTATAGGAATATATGCATATAAAAATAAAATATAAAAATTATAATGTAAATTTTCAGATGATTTAAAAAATGAAGATAGTAAAATTGTTAAGGTTTTTGATTGGTTGAGAGAAAACACAGGGGCTGGGCTGTAGCTCAGCAGCACAAGTGCCTGTCTGGCAACCACCAGGTCCTAAATTCAATCTGTGGTACAAAAACAAAAACCATAAACTGCTTTAAGAATACTGTAATATATATGCCAATTCATTTATATTAATAATTCTTTTATGGATTTGGTACAGGGTCTCACTACACAGCTCAGACTCATAGTGATCCTCCTGTTGCAGCTTCCTCAGGACTAGAATTAAAGGTTTGCGCCGCCATGCCCAGTCTTGGTGGCCTGTTGGGCACTTGCCTAGGCAGGTCGACACTTAGATCACTGAGCTTTCTCCGCAGCCCTAGTTTATCTTACTTCACTGAAAAGAAAGTTTGTGTTATTATGTTTCATTTTTTGTAAGAATCTTTTTGGTTTATGTCATACTGATTATTGAAGCTGAAGAAAACAGTACACACTGTAGTAACCTGTTTTTCTTATGGAGTATAAAATTTATTTTGATTTTTTATAAAAAATTTGAAACTAGGGCTAGCAAGATAGCTCAGCAGACTAAAGCACCTACAAGTGCAGGGACTGAGGTTCCATCCTTGGCAACACATGTCCTTCCAGCCCTGCCCCCACCTACTTTTCAATGAGCTCCTGGCCTTTGACTTTTGGCTGAGTCATTTGGCTCTCCAGCACATAGGAGACTCTCAATTCCAACTCTGCAGGCAGCCTTTGTAAACTTACCTTTTAAATTGTTTATGCATCTGTACCTAATCTATTTCCTCTAGTGAACCCTAACTTACTATGTCCATCAAATAAAAGAAAATAATGGAATTTTATTAATCATAAGTAAAAATGAAATTGTGTTATTTGCAGGAAAATGGATGGATCTTGTGAACATAATGTTAAGTAAGTCAGGCACAGAAAATTAAGTATCACATGGTTTCTCTGAGACAAACTCAAAATATAAATAAAGAACAAAATAAAA
The DNA here is from genome assembly GCA_004027915.1 of Capromys pilorides. Taxonomy (NCBI): domain Eukaryota; kingdom Metazoa; phylum Chordata; class Mammalia; order Rodentia; family Capromyidae; genus Capromys; species Capromys pilorides. The sequence continues at coordinate 1,864 of PVKN010024986.1, read as the reverse complement.
GATAGATGGCAGGAAACACAAGCAGACTATCTAGAAATGGGAAGAGGGATTACAGAAGAGGGAAAGGGGATCAACATAAAGATGATTTATATATATGTACCAAATTACCCAAAGCAAATGTAAATACTACGAACCAAAAATTATTTTGAAAATACTAATGAAATTAAAAGAAATGTGACATGGCTCTCCCAAAAAACTAACTAGATGTCTGATTTTACAAGTTAAGAAAATTTTAGTTCACTTATTCTTTCACTAAATATTTTAAAGCACCTATTACATACTAGCTTGTTCTAAGCTCAGTGTGCATTTTATAGTAAGATTTTTTTGTGTTTAGTAAACATTAGGCACCATATCTTTTGCAGGTATTAATATATTTTAAAAAATTTTTTCTTTAAAGATTTATTTATTTGATACGGGGTCTCACTACCCAGCTAGGACTCATAGTGATCCTCTTGTCCCAGCCTTCTGTGTGGTGAGGATTACAAGCATGCGCCACCATGCCCAGTTTTAGTGGTCAGCACAGCTTGGTATGTGGTACCAGAGATTGAACCTGGGTCCTTGTGCTTGCCAGGCAGCGCTTAAGACTGCTAAGCTATCTCCCGGGACCCAACATATTTATTCTTCATAATAACTGCAGAAGCAAGTGGTGACTGTTGCTATTTTTTATATGTATATGGAAATTGTGGTGAGAGCAATTTGATATTTAGAATCATTTTAAAAACAAATCTGAGCGGCCGGCGAGATGGTTCAGCGGTCTAGAGCGCCTGCTTAGGCAAGCTTAGGCAACCGCAGGGACTGTGGTTTGATCCCCAGCACCACATGCTGTGCCAGCCCCACACTCAGGGCAGGCTAAGCCGGCCATAACATAAACAAAAACATAAATCTGATTACATAGCTTCCTAATACTCTCGGTAAAGGACCAACATCCTTATTAACAAGGATATCTTTAAAATTGTATCTTTTTTTTTTTTGTGCGGAACTGGGGATCGAACTTAAGACCTTGCACTTGCCAGGGAGGTACTTCTGCCCCTGAGCAATCTCACCAGCCCTAAAATCATATCCTTGGAAAGCTCTACATAGTATGGTCATTACTGACTTTTCTAGAATAAATTTGTGCGACTTTGTTAGTGCTTTCAGTCTCTCAAAAGTATCTTGTCTTCTTCCTTGACACATTCTTTCAACCCTTGTCTTATTCTGGTCACTTCCTTACCATGATGAAAACTTGATTATTCTACAGTTCTTAATCTTCTTGGGCCAGGGATTTAGCAGTGGCAGAGCATCTGCCTGGCAAACACGGAAGTCCTGAGTTTGATTCCTAGTAACCCTTCCCACCCTCCCCACCAAAAAAAAAAAAAACCCAAAAAACACAGCAACAACACTCTTCTCTGGGATGTCTTCCCTCAATTTCAAGATGAAATCAGTTCTTCCTAGTGAATTCACTCATAAATTTATATATTGTCATAGCACTAATCAGAATTATACTTTTACATTAATTTGAAATAACTTGATTAATGTCAGTTCCTATATTTGACTGTATGAGGGCATGAATTAAATTTTTGCTCCCCATTGCATACAGGATAATGCTAGGGAGTCAACATTCAACAGTGACATCAATTTTTAATTGCCTATAATCGCAGCACTTGGGACACTGAGGCAGGAGGATCACTGTGAGTTTGAGATCAACCTGGACAACATAGTGAATTCAAGACCAGCACACAGAACTTTTTAAAGAAAAAATTAAATGATTTATTTCATTTTTTCTTTTTTTGTATATCCTCAGCCCCTATTTTATTCATAAGATATATTTAATGACATTAAAAAATTTCAACAACTGGGCCGGCGAGATGGTTCAGTGGTCTAAAGC
>PVKN010024985.1:0-14250 GCA_004027915.1 Capromys pilorides | reverse complement strand
GGGGCTGGGGAGATAGCTCGTAGAATAAGCGCTTGCCTGGCAAGGGCCTGAGTTAAATCCCTGGTTTTGCAAAATTAAAAAATAAAGGCATAATTGTCTTTATTTGCAATGACTTTGTGGTTTATGTATGAAAGTTCATGGAATCCACATAAAAGCTTCGAGAACTAATGAGTTAAACCAAATGATTAAAAAAAAAAAAGCAAATTTGTAAAAGGAAGGACATAGAACTTTCTCAAATGGAAAAAGGACAAAGAAATAGAGATAGGGAAAGAAGGGGAGGGAACAAAAATAATTAAGTTGTATATGTACATGTATACCTCTACAAAAGAATGTAAAAATTATTGCAAATATGTTTTAATAAAAATTAAATAATCTTACAATAAAGCATTAAAAAAAGGTGTGTTTGGCCTGGGAGATAGTTCAATAGAATAAGTGTCTGCCTGGCAAGCACAGGGTCGTGACTTCAATCCCTGGAACTGCAAAAAAAAAAAAAAAATAGTACGCTAGTAACAAACAATGAGAAATTGAAATTAAAATTAGCATAATTGATAATGCTAGTATTGATGTGAAATTATTAGGGGTAATAGCGGAGAGAAAATAAAACCTTAAAAATGTAGACATGTATTAAATTTCCAAATGTGTTGCTAAGTACAGTAACAGAAGCAGGTCAGTGGTTTCCTGGAGATAGGGCACTGGACAGTCAAGAGGTGGAGTTAGAAATGCAAGATGGCCTTTGGATTTGGGGTGTGCTGGTTATCTCGATTGAAAAATGACTTCCTGATGCTTGCATGTATACCTGTATGAAATTTCTCAAATTACATACTTCATACACATTATGTGTGCAGCTTATTGTAAATCAAGAATACCTCCACGAAACTGTTGGAAAAGTTTGAAAATACAATACTACGCATGATGATATCATAAAAATAAATAAAAGAAGGGCCTGAGGTAAGAGAATAACTTTCTTGCTGGAACAGGTGACTTTGAAACCACAGTCACTGAGCACAAGCATCTAGAAATACAAGACTAGAAAATATGAAGATGAACATCTGGAATATAAGTTCACTGAAATTCTTGCCTTGCCCTTTTACTTATTTACTTACTTATTAATTTGGATTTATGTCACCACTGAAGACAAACACGAGAACCCCTCCCTTTTATGAAGGAAAGTTTTACAAAACCCTTTGAGTCCTAAAGCCAATTATGCAAAGCCTGCAATGGAAGCGAAGATTTGTCCTTATCAGTGGGTGAAGATCTGGGTGGCTTGTCCCCTCATTCTTCTACCCTCAGCTTCCTAAGGACCAAAAAGACCCTTCTGAGGCTATGAAGCCTCCTCCAGCAGCATCCTGGGATCAGCAGTGATCACTGTTTATTTTCAAAGATGATCCGGTGTCATTGCTGGAAAAATAATAATAGTAACGCTTGTGTTCCAGTCAGGCAGGTCTCCATGAGAGACCAAAGGAACAGAGACTTTGTTTCAGGTTCTATGTGATATTAAAAAAAATAAAGTGCAAACTACACTATTTATTGGTAAAACCCTTGAAATGAACACAGAATTAATGATAAAAGTGATTAGCAGAAATTTGAACAGGATTTTGGTAAGTTTTCTATAGGAAATAACACCACATAAAGTCAATTGCTCATGAACATGAGAGTCGAATGCCTGTCTTGTTAGAGGAGGCACTTGCTAACTTCAGAGGATGAGGTGGCTGTTGGTGTTGGTATAGTAATTATAAGAAAGAAGTTCTTGGCAAATATTTGTGGTGGTTTTAGTAGAGTTAGTTGCTGTCAAAAGTGATTCTTTTATGAGGCTTAATATAGGTAGAAAATATCTCTCGAGTTCAGCATTATGAAATGTAAGAGTACAAGTCATCTTTATCTTAAAAAAATTAGGAAGTAAAAACAAGGAACCTCCTCTCCTTGATCGTGAAAAGTAATGTTCTTTAAAAAGGATGAATTTCCCTTCTAAGCAGAGAGTTAGGTTCCGTAATAAAAAAAAAAAAAAATTATAAAAAGTCTGAAGTACTTTGTTTGTTCAGGTCCTATGTTGTAAATTGCTTTGCTTTGCTGATAAGAAAAGCTAAGAATTCAGAATATTCATGATCCTGGAAGCTAAACAAAAACCTGCCCATGAACTAATCAGGTTAAGATAAATATGTAAGATTAAAAGGTAATTTCGTTCAATCATAAATGACAAATTCTCTAAGTTGTGTTTTCCTGCTTTTCAATATAAAGAGATAAGTATTTCCCTGTCAGTTTTCCTAATTAAGGCTGTTACATCTACAATGCAATTGTTATCTTCCAGCCTAAGGAGAATTGCTAGGAATCACAAAACTATTGAGGAAGGGTCTATCTTTTATTTCCCTCTCCTTCCATTTATATTGCAAAGCCATCACCAGTGCATTTTTTTGCTTTCCTTTTCTCCAAAAAGAAGTACAAAGAGCTAAGGAAGATTCTAGTGCAGAGGGTGACTGTCCAAATCAATCATCATCCTGCTGCCAAATTTTAAAAATAATGAAATATACTCCTGACAGTGTTAAAATCTAAGCATTTTTGACATCACAGCTTAGTGATGGAAATTCCTTATGGAACACCCCCTAATTGGGTAAACTAAGCAGGAATTTAGACTTAAAACTCACTCAGAGAAGGGTTGAAATTAATATTATTTCATGATATTGAGTCATGATTGTGGAAAATAATGGGTCTAGCCCCTTCAATCCCTGGGCATATTTCTTTTTAGTATTATACGTGTAGAAATGGGTGAGATGCTCGAGCCCATGCTCCGAGGAGAAGGATATGCACATGTCTTTATAATGAAGGATGAGATAAAAGCAGCTTTCTCATGGCACTGATAATGCCAGCAAAGATGATTGCTGTGACTTCCTCAAATGGCATATCTCAGCATTAGTCACTTATCTCGAGTAGACGGCAGGTACACGTCAGGAGCTGAAACGGCTATAAACTGCAACTTGGAGAATGATATACCTAGGAATTTCTAAACCAAAGCATGATACAAGGCAGTCATCAGATGTCTGCCACCCAGAAAAAAAAAAAAAAAAAAAACTCTTTCACTCCTGAGGAATGGAATGAAGGGACCAATAATGTCATTTTTATATCTAAAATCTTGAGCATATTATAAAATATCCCCCAGAACTAAGTAAAATTAACAGGTGAGTTAAAAATACACTGGTCACTTTCACAAGGAAATTCTGAGTCGTTAGCATTTGCAAGCCAAATGCTTGCAAACTGAACAATGCACTGAGTCCCTGCATCACCCAGATTGTTCTCCACACACTTGAGACACAAAAGCAAGTAAAGCTAATAAAAATCCCTCATGGACTGCATATTTGAGTAATGAAAGGAGAGTTGGAAGAAGACAAGCAATAAACATATCAGGTATATGGGAAAACAGTAGGTAGAAGACAAAATCTCTATGGTTAAGATGGAAAAGTTGAGCTAACGGTGAAGGATCTGGAAGGGCAATTGCAGGTGTCTGCTGGAGTGAGCTGGAGCAGCTTGCATGTAAAGCAGATGGTGTAGCAAGCCACATTAGCAAAGTAACAATGAGTAAGGACTGGGAGCACAAAAGAGGGGGACCTTGGGCAGACAACCAGAGGAGAGCAGAGGAGAATGAGTGCCAACTCTGAGTGGAGGATGTCTGGGAGTTAAGAGGGGACACTGAGCATGAAGACTTCTATCCAGGAGACCACTGGGGATGAACCAGCTCCTATCTCCTTGGGGCACTGGCTTTTAGTGTGAATGAAATGCTGTCCCTTCAAGGCTTTCAGGGAGAAGCATGCTCTGGCTAAGCTGTGATGAATCATCCTGGTTATGGCATTGAAAATTGCTCACAGGGCCAGAGCAAGAAGCAGTTGGGAAGTTCCTGGTGTAACCCAGGCTGGAGATGCTAATAGCACCCCCCAGGCTAAGCACAGAAGGCAGCAGGAAGTGTTGGATTCAGGATGTGTTCAAAGGGTAGCTAGCACCGACAGTGTTTCCTGGCAGAACAGATGCCATGTGTGAGAGAAAGAGAGGAACCGAGACACTTTCAAGAATTTTTCTCTTGAGCAACTGGAAAACCAGATTTGGCATAAACTGAGAAGTAGAAAGTTTCAGCGGGATCAGGGGAAAGGAAAGTTTTGTGGACCTGCTGAGTATGAGATGCTCACGTGCAGATGGTAAATAGATTGAGGGTGAGTCTGCCACTCAGGGAAGAGACCCCAGGTAGCAGTGAACACGGGAGGGTTGTCAGGATGCAGCCATCTAATGTCAAGGCACTGAGAGAGTGGGGATTGGGGCTGACTGACACCAGAGACTCAGGCTCTGGGTCAGAGGTGAGCCTGGTGGTGCACACACTTGATCCCAGCACCCTAGGAGGCTGAAGCCGAGAATTATAAATTCTCTTATAATACCTAGGCTAGGCAACTTAGCAATCTAGTAAGACCTGGTCTCAAAATTTACAAAAAAAAAAAACAAAAAACAGAAATAGAATGGGCTGGAGATGTGCCTCACTGGGGAGATGCAGAACTCAATCTCAGTAGCAAAAAAGAAACAGGTCCAAGGAAAAGGAGAAATCAGATTGGAAGGCTGGGAAGATTAACCACTGAGGTAAAGGAAAACGTAGTATCAGTTGGTCTTTCTACAGCCAAGTGTAGTAGGTGAGCAAGTAGGTGGGAAGATACTGCACTGTATCCCATCAAACATGATGCTACACTTTGTATTTAGCACCCACAGCAAGGTAGCTTTAGACCAGGCTGGTCCGTAAGGTACCTAGATGGGACCCTCTTGAGATACATGATTTGCCCACACAATCCTGGCCTACCACCTCTCCCAGCTGATTAACCTCTCTCAGTTTCAGCCCTGACTCTCACTTTCCCAAAGCCAGTGTCTCTAAGTTCCAGTAAGTCCCACAGGATAATCCATGCAAGTCCCAGCACCACACACACAGGGTCTTACTTCTGCATCTCTCTACCCGAGCGAAGCAGCTCCCTCCATGGGTGCTCTCCCACAGCACTAAACAGAAGGTACTTCATCATCTTTTTCTCTGTTGTGTAACCAGAGGAGGACTCTGGGTTCTGGATATGACCTTTCTGGGAGGAAGTCAACGTTGTACCCTATCCTATCTGTGATCAGTGAGGCCTCCAGCACAGAGGAAACCAGTGTTGGAGGAGCAGAGCATCCTTGCAGCAGGCTAGGCACCCACTTCTGCATGAGCCTATGTGGCATCACCGACGCTTTAACACAAAGACGTCAGTTCCAGCTGAAGACACAATGGGAGGCAGCCATGTTTTCAAGATGCATGCCCTGCATCACCATGTGGGAGCCAGGCTGGGGCCATGCACCTTAGGTTTGGAGGCTTCACTCTCTCTGATGCCAAAATCTCAAGGGCTGGCAAGATAGCTCAGCAGACTAAGTGCCTGCTCAGCCAAGCACAGGGACCAGGATTTGATTCCCTGAGATCCCATGCCAGCCAGCCCCACCTGTGGGTATACTGAGCCAGTGATCAAGTCTGGGCGTGATGGTTCACTCCTGTAAACCCAGCACTGGGGTGGCTGAAAACAGGAGGATCACTATGAGTCTGAGCTGTGCAGTGAGACCCTGCACATACACACACACACACACACACACACACACACACGCACACACACGCACACACACACACACCTCAAACATTCCAGCATTTATAACTTAAGAATGTCTGCTTTCTGATTTAGGAACAGGTGGAATATGTGATTTGCATGGAGCAAAATGGACTGTTTTCATTCTATGCCTGAAGAAGCACAAGTACAAAAAAGCAGAGTATGAACACTGCTGACCGAAGGATGACTGAATTGTGATTCAGTAAAAAGTAGATAATCTTTGAGTTCTAGCAAAGGCAATGGAGAGACAAGGCCATAGTAAAGAAAAATATCACTTGGGTTTCTCCCAACTAATAGGATCATATAAAAATGAAATGGAGAATAAAAACACTGCAATGTTGATGGATTATGATGAGAATTGAGTTGAAGAAAATAAGTGCTTTAAAGTCATCCAATTCTCTAAATAACATTGGAGACCAGGGAGTCGGATGTGCTCAAGCTTATCGGCACCAAATCTGGAAAATGTGGCGAGATTACTAACTGCAATTTCATGATGACATGATGGGGCCCTGAAAGCAATTCTGAAGACAGCTGGTCTCTTTCCAGAGATAACAGACTCAGCCACAAACCAGGCTCCTTCGGAGGGTCAATTCAGTGGTCAGAGCCAAGATCAAGGTTGTAATTGTTGTAATTTTGCTTTCTGCTGCTGAGAGCATCAAGTCAGATGAGGCATTGCCCAGAGAGGAACAATTTTCTCTATAAAATTATTATCATTACCAGAGCTTTTAGGGAAGATGACCAAGGTTTTTTTTTTTTCTTTTCAAACTTCTAACTGTGCACTACCATATCGAGTTTTAAGTCATCAAATTTAAGAGAATCTAAGCTATAACCTCTTGCTGGCTTTCCAACTTTACATTCCTATAAGTACCAATTAGAAAACTCATTCAGGATGACATACCTCTTATTTTATGCAATAACATTTAGGAAGTATGTCTGTGTGTGCTTCCTAGGTAGCACAACATGGCTTTGAGACAGAGACGTTAGAGCTTGATGCACTAACAGAGCCACATTCTAAGTCCTGTGATGTTCTCAGGATTAGCCTGGGATGCTACAGCACAATTTTGCATACGAGAAAATTATGTCTTATTTACTCTTTCAATTTCTCACACCAAGGAGATAATACAATGTTTACACAAGGTCTAAAATGTACAATAGACATTTTGAAATGTGAAGAAATTGTTTAAAAAGAAAAGGAACTAGGATGAGGGAAAGGAAAAAAGGAAAAAGGAGAAGAATGCAAGTTAGCCATGCTATTACTGTCTCTTAGTTCATTGAAAAGGAAGGTTCATGTTAATATCAATTAAAGAAACTTTTATGCCCATATCTTGTGCTCTTTAAATATGACAAAGGCAGTGTGTTAACTATTGCTATTCTCCTATTATTGTGTTTACGAATTTTTTCAATAAAATAAAAATAGAAATCTATATCTTGCCCCTCTAATCAGGAAAAGGCCCTTTGCTCAGCTTTTCTGGGCCACAAGGCAGGCTGCAAACCTGGGGAATCTTGCTCTTGGTAAGTTAGGCTACTTTATAGCATTGGTGGTGATTCTACAAGCCAGGCAGGACAGTAGGCAGCCAGGCACAGTGTTATGGTTTATGTCTAGTTGTCCCCCCAAAGCCTCATGCAATCATGGGGTGGAGACTTCTAGAGTTTGAGACATGAGTCATGATCCACTAGGATTATGTGTTACAATTGGTTCCTCCCGGGAGCATGACCTGGGCCTGCCTAGGATATGACTGGCTCCTTCCTAGAGCTGGATCAGGGGCCCATCTTGGGGTATGATTGGTTCCATCCTAGGGCACAATGGGCCCACGTCAGAGTGACTGAGCACAAAGAGACTTTTTAAAGAGCTGTTACTCTCTGCTCCAGTTGTTGTTCTGCCGCCATGAACCGGATGCCCTCTACCCTGTTTCACTCAGCCTTGGGCCAGCCGAATATGGACTGAAACCTCCAGCAACTGTGAGCTAAATAAACCCTTCCTTCCTTCATTTGAGTGTCGGGTATTTGTCCCAGCAACGAGTAAAAGTAACTAAGACACGGTGGCACAACTCGTGGTAGGTTGGTAGGTCTTACATTCTCATCATGGAACAACACTTCCTGCTTTCACACAGCTGATGTGAAGAGCCTTTCTGCCAACCACCTATCTGTGGAGTCCTGGGTTTGAGGAGCAAACAGCATGAAAAGAGATATTTGACCAGAGGTGACTATTTCTTGTTTTTATTGTGCTAATTATCACAACAGCAGTAAATGCACAAATAGGAGTTTTCTTATAATAAACTTTATCTACAGCTACATAACAGACTTTGGGGATCTGTGTAACTTTCCCCTCCCTCCAGCTTAACCAACAAAGGGAAGTAATATCCATGCCTTTCTCATGCAGTACTGGTATCCTTTACCATAAGCAGAGATGTGCTAACTACTAGATGAAATCAGATCTAAAACATAAAATGAAGTTATACAGTATTGCTGAAAACCAAATGTAGTGAAGTTTGTTCTACTCTTATGATCTAAACTTAACTGAAGAGCCAACAACATTCTGGTTTTTACTGACCTACTTATGATATGACGTTTAAAAGTAAGTAAAAGGAATAGGATACCCTGTGTTTAGAAGTCAAGGAGCATCAGTCTTTGATTCTTAATGTGGGGAACTAGGTTTTCTATTGTGATTTGGCTCTGTAATGATTTAGGTAGAGAAGAACTTAATTAAATATACATTTTAAGCTGTTAAAAATGCCTGGCTTTATCAGCTCATACCCCCATGTGAAAAAGTGCTCAGATCTGATGATCACTCATCCACAGTAAGAGACATAAGAGCTTTTCCTGAAAATCAAAAATTAAAACTGGCATGTCTGAATAAAAGTACACATATACCTGCATACACATACCCACACGCACACACACACACACACTCCACTAAAAACCAATAGGGATCACCAATCTTAAACTTGTTCCTCTTCCAACTGTTGTCTCTCTGTTGATGCTGACTATTGATTTTTGTTCTCAGGGAGAGTCAGATCCCAACAGCTGGCCTCATACAGTGCATCAGCCTAAGTGCAAACTATGACTCCCTATTCTTAATATTTGACATTTGAAGAGAATGATGGCTGATGAAGGCTTCTTCTCTGAGCCGCCTCATTAGAAGGAAAGTACCTATCTGCCAGCACATGGAGGTGCATAGTTTCAAAGAACTCTAACAGATTCAGGTTAAGGGATGTGAATGAGAGGACCCCCTCTGCCACCTGCCACCCCCAGATATTAGCACAGCTGTAGGACTAAGGTTCTCCCAGGAAAATCTTGCACAAACCACAGTAAGTGAATCCCCTGAGTGTCTGTTTGATACCAAAGAGCCTTACCTTTTTGCCTTTAATGTACAGGGAGAAGGAGAAAAACTTCCTCTGTCAAGGCCACACAAGAGAATTCTCACCAAATAAACAGTTAAACTTAGCTACAGGCTTTTCCTTCCATAGACATATTTTAAAGATATAGAATGCTAGGTGGCTGGGAGAAAAATGACAAGTGTCTGTTTCCACTAAACTCCCAAGTGCATGGATCTAATTGACAGCCGTTTGGAGCCAGGGAGGAACTTCCAGCTTTGGGGTTTCCATAGCAACCTGTCCCCACTGGTATGCTTCTGCTGCTTACAGACCTTGCTCACGGGAACCCACATCTTAGATATCTTGTTAAGTCATCCAAGAATTTTACCACTTCAAGGGTAACAAATCCAATTTCCCAAGCTGGTAAAATTTTCTGTTTTGAGGTTTAAGTTTCCATTTGAGATCTCCAAGTATTCTTTGTTCAATTACATGCATTATTTTCTTCCAGTTTGACTCTGTAACATACTTACTGTCCACTCAGCTGTAAGGCACAAGCTGATAAATGGTTTCTTCCCATTCGTCTCTTTCCAAAGAAAGAAACTAGCACCAGAGCCTGCCCTCATCTTCAGGAGATGATGCTGGCCGTGCTCACTCATCTAAGCAAACTATACAAGCTTGCAAGACCCACACAGTGTGAGGGGAGGAACAGGAAGGCCGCTTGGCTCTGTGCTGGTGACAGCTGAGTCCCAGTTCACTGTCACTCGTAGCATCAGTCCGATAGCCTGTATCACTCCTAAAAAGTACCCTTTTCTAAAAGCAAGAGGAGGTATGCTTACTCACACTGCAGAGAACATTTAGCACACACTTGTCGTTTCGTCCTCAGGGCCTGCTGACAGAGTTCTCATTCATCCCAAGCCATACTGAGAAAATCCGAGGTTAAGTGCCATGCTCAGGGCCACAGGGATTGTTAATGGCAAAGCCAGGAGTGCAAACTCCCATGGAAGAGTTCTCCCACTGGACTGAGTAATGGAAATAGGCAGACAGAGTGGCTCGACCTCCCCAAATGGGAAGGCCTGCAGGACGCAGAAAGGGCGGCTTTCGCACTAAAAGCCATTCAATTAGATGATTTTCTCACAAATTGCTACCTTCATAAGGCCCCCCCGGCATTTAAAAGTCCATTATCCCTAGAGTGTGTCTTTCGCCACCTTCTGGAAAGTGGCACTCAGGATCCTCCTCTTCGTAGCCTGCTCTTGCCCACTCCTACACAGGCCCCCTGCGCAAACAAGATGGCTCAGATCTGTGCAAATTGATCTTTATCAGTTAATTGAATCAGTCGCTTCTCATTTACCTGGGCACTTCTGGTGGGGTCCACAAACAACCCTTCACAATCAAGCTCCTCCGGATACTAGATGCATGATGGACTAGCTTTCCTCAAACTCACCTACAATGGAAAAAGTTTCAGGTCTCAAATTCCCATGTGAGGAAGCAAACAAATTTTGCACAGTCCTAATGCTCATCTAGGACTTAACTGTTTTCATTGCTCTTAAGGAAAACATTGTTTCATAAGGGCTCTGCGTTCTTTTTTCTTTGAAGGAGAATTTCAAAGCGTTAAAGGGATGCAAGTTAGAGACTGCATGTATGAGAGGTAGACCAGTAACCAGTTCTATGAAATAAGAGTGTGAGGTCTTGAACTAAGCCCAGGATTCCTGATCTCTGTGAGAGAAAATCCCTCCCCATGTAATTCACACACAGCAAACAACAGGAAGGTTAAATGCAAAAGGGTGCAGGCATGCAAATCAGTCTCTGCTTCTTTGAAATGTGATAGCTCAAAAGTAGCAAAGAAAAAGTTAAAAGGAAAAAAAAAGAGAGAGAGAAGAAACAAGGCAGAATATTGTTCCCTTTTCTCTTGGAAAACCAGCTAAGTCCAGGCATTCTTCCACAAATCCTATCCAAAAATCCTGCTCCAGTTAAATCAGATGGCCAACAACATACTGGGTTGGAGATCCCAGCCATGCAAGAGTAACCCAAGAGGAAGAAGTGCGGAAAGTGAAAGTATTGGGAGACTTAGCTGCAGGGAAGCAAACCAAATTTGCTCATTTCTCATTGTTTCTATAATTATATATTTCTTTTTTTTTTTTAAATCTTGGCCAGACACTGGAGAAACAGTGCTAAACACATCCACTGTGAGACTGAGCATCACATCAGGTGGTTGTAAGAGGCATCAAAAATAAATCAAAGTAATTATGCAAAGTCTTTGTTTTAATACAGAAGCCATAAGGGCTTGACTGTTGAGGTGACATCTGACAGAGCTGAAAGCTTAGAAACCAACCACCATAGCACACAAAGTTAAGCAGCAGGAGAAGATAGAACCCATGCACAGGTCCTGAGATGCTGCCAGGCTGGGCTCTTATCCCACCAGGCAAGCAGACAAGGGCTTGAGGGTGATGCATATTGGGATCACAGAGGAGCAGACTCTGGTAGTAAATTAAGGTGCCAAAAGTCTGCTTAAAGAGCACTCTTAGGAGCAAATTTTATCAAAGGAGGGGGCAGCAACAAGACTGAGTGAACGGAGAAGTTAGGACAGGATATTGTCTCACAGAGTACCCGGCCTGCAAGGTCTTTCCTGGAGCAAGGCTATAGCTTCTTGGCACAGCCACCCAGAAGCTGTAGATGCAGGCTACTCCAGGGAAACCTGCCACCCCAGGTGAAGCAGCTCTCCCCACCCTCGGGCAATCTGTAAGGGGGATTGAGAGCTACAGATAACAGTCCTTTCAGGACTGAAACAAAATCTGAGTGGCACATCACAGCACCCACTGAACCAAGTGGGGAGATGTGAGGAATAAGGAAAGAAGGAAGAAATTTTCAATGTCATGGACAGAACTGGAACTGATCTTGGGTAGTCACTATAGGAGCTATACAGTCAGCTTACCATCTCAACAGATACCTCATCCATGGATTCAACCAATGCCAGCTCAAAAATATTCAGCAACCAGGTGTGATAGCACAAATCTGTCATCTCAGGTATTCCAGAGGTTGGACCAGAATCATCAGTTCAAGGCCAACCTGGGCAAGTTAGAAAGCCTTTCTCAAAAGCAAATAAACATCCACAGGAAAAAAAATGATCATAAACAGATTTTTGACATTATTCCACAAATGACAGAATATAACAACTATTTACATAGCATCTAGGTAGCCTTAGGTATTGTAAGTCACCTAGGGGGGATGTGAAGTACTTGGGAAAGGGGAGGGGGGCTTGCGGGCCATGCAATGCACTTTGTGTAAGGGACTTGAGTGCCAGAGACCTTGGTATTCATGGGCAAGTCTGGAAGAAACCTCCACGGGTATTCAGGACTACTGGCTTTTCTTTTATTATCTTTTTTATTTAATACAGGGTTTTGCTACACAGCTCAGACTCATAGTGATCCTCTTGTCTTGGCCTCCTCAGCACTGAGATTACAGGTATCCATGGGAAAGTCTGGAACAAAGCTGCCATAGATATCCTGGACTACTGGTTTGTCTCTTTAAGACTGTTTTATTTATTTATTTATTTGTTTGTTTGTTTATTTATTTATTTGATGCAGGGTCTTGTTGCATAGCTCAGAATCATAGTGATCTTCCTGTCTTAGCCTTGCCTAGTGCTGGAATTATAGGCTTGTACTACCACACCTGGTTTCAGTGGCTGGCATGGCATGCCCAAGGTTCTGGGGTGGCATGGCATGTGGTACTGGGAATTGAACCCAGGCCCTTGCACTTGCCAGGCAGGCTCTTAGACTGCTGAACTATTGTCCCATCCCCGACTACTGGTTTTTCAAAGGGTCATTCCAGTGGTTAGTGTGAAAATAGACTACCAAGGTGAGGGTAAAAGTGGAAGATTAAAAATGACATCATTGGCACAGGACTTTAAGGAAACAAAACTTGGAAAAAAGAAAAGAACTACACATTCAGTAAGGGCAGCAGAGTTGCCACAGAACACCAAGGTGCTGTCCAAGAGCCCCTGCCATGAACATAAGAAAGATGGGAAGGGAGAGCAGAGAGTAGATCCACAGACAAAGGGAACACAAGAACAGGGTTGGCTATTCACACCTGGAAAAGCATGAAAACAGGGAAGTTTTTGATGTAGGTGAACCAGGGATTCAGATAAACTTGTCAGTGTGTTTGAGGCAAGAAAAACATAGAAGCTGAGAGGCTCTTTGATGGCTCTCAGGAGAGCTTAGCTGGCAGGTTGCAGTGGTACTTAGAAAAGGCAGAACCCATCAGGGAACTGATGAAAGAGAAAGAAACATTCTTTCGTCAAGGAAAATGGGTGCATCTAACCAGCTGGGCTTGTGGAAAGAACATAGAGGACCCAGCGCATTAGCACAGGTCAGCCCCAGGCTTCTTGTAGGCGCTCAGTTCACGAGGAGAGGCAGGTACCCAACAGAGCTGGAAACGCACTGGCTCCCAAGAGGACTTTACAGGACAGCACAGTTCTGATGGCCTCCCCGGGGACGAGCGAGCACAGGGCATGTTCTTCTCTTGTTCCTATCTCACATTAGTTCCTCAATTCTAGTATTTCTGCCACTTACCGGAAGTCAGATTCCTTGATGTAAAAATGTAGTGCCCCAAAGTTCTCCTCGGTGGTGTAAAAACACAGAGAAAGAGGTGCTTACACATTACAGCGAAGTCTTTTGTTAACGAAACCCAGGACCCAAGAGTACATAAATGGAGGACTATGGAATAATAAATACTTAGATAGACAGATAGCTAGCTAACCAGACTTTGTTTATTACCTATAAAGAATTGGCTCATCTTTACAGATGCAGACAGGTTCCATGATCACCAACACTCACCTGTCTCTTTGTTCTCTTCACATGTTCCCCCACCCCAGTGAAGGGCTGGCTTTACTGGCTCATCCAATTGAAATCCTTGAACATTTCCAGCAATGCTCTCAAAGATACATCCAAGTAGTAATATTTCACCAGATGCAGTCTGTTTCCCCACTGGCCAAGTCAAGTAGACACATAAAATTAACCCTCATAGAAGGGGAAGGACTTATAAATGATCTAATTTAATTTCCAGAAAACATGAAGGGTAAAAGATGTGACCTCATGCCTGTATGGCTTAATCATGCTTAGCATTGATTATTAAAGCTTGTAGAGGGCAAGCTTCCACATAAAACTTCAGAAATATTACATCCAATTACCCCAAGTACTCAGGGATAAATTAGAGCATTGCGGGTTGGAAGACTATTTTAATAAGTAGAGGGTAAGAGTCTTTGCTAAATATAACTGTACCAATCTCAGAACAAAACATACCAC
>PVKN010024984.1:0-14265 GCA_004027915.1 Capromys pilorides | reverse complement strand
CTGAGGTGAGGACAGAGAGTGGCAAGTTTATCAGGGGATACCTTGGGGTCAGCACCTCTGAAAGGAATGGAAAGAAACTGAGATTAAGCAGGAGGAGGGCTGGGTTTGGAACAGCATCAACAAAGTGCACAGTGGACCCCCGAGACAGCCCTGCAGCTGATAGGCTCTTCTGAACTGTCTCAAATTGGAGGCATAGAGCTAGAACTTCACATTGTATGCCGCCCTGCCCTCCACCCAAAGGGAGTATGAGCCAGGCCTGTCATGTACACCTGTATTCCTAGCCTGGGGAGACTGAGGCAGGAGAGCTGCCATGAGGTTGAGGCTGGCCTGAACTACACAGTGAGACCTTATCCTGATTACTCTTCTCTCAGTGCTGGGATAAATACCCAACACTCAAAGTGAGGGAAGGAAAGGTTTATTTAGTGCATGGTTACTGGAGGTTTCTCAGTTTAAAGCTGCCTGAATTACTAGCAAGACCTCGGAGCCCTATCTGCTCAGGAGCGAGGGTCGGTGCCTCTGTCTTCTCCAGACAGCTCCTCTCTGCTGAGGTGGCCCCAATCACAGTTTGCTCTGCAGGGTCTGGAGGAGAGGCTGGGGCTTTGCTCTGTCCAGGATGATGGACTCCATACCTCCAAGAGACGGTTAGCCTAGGGAGGGGAGGCAGAGCTCATGCTGCTAGTTTAATGGTTCACACCTCTCTGGCTCTGCCCTTCAAGCTTTACCCTGGTCCTCTGGCCCCGCCCCTCAAGCCACTCCCTGCTCCTTGAGCCACGTCTGCCCCATGACTTACATGACGTTTTGGGGGGACACAACTAGACACAAACCATAACAGACCCTGTCTCAAAAACATAAACAAAAGGAGTGTAGCCCCGGATGAACCCTGTAAGACTGGGTGGGGTACGTGTGCTGTAGGTTCCCCACCACTGGTCTGGGCTATAATTAAACAAAGATTAATTATGCAGCAATATGATGTGGACCATTACCCTGAATCCTTTAGCATGAACCACTGCCAGGCCCTGGATTGCAACGTTATTGTTCTGTATCTTGCTTGGAGGAGCAAGTTTCCAAGGCTCCCTCTTCGCCTTTCCACGATGGCATCTCTCACCTCACAGGGAGCCACAATGTGTGGGCTACACAACAGCCAAGTAGACCCACTACCACCTAACTCCAGGAAGACGTGGAACTGTGGATACCCCGAGCTGGGCCTGTGCCAAGACACCAAGTATTAGTTGGTCTCCAAAGCCCCTTCTATTGATTAACTCAAACCCTGTGTGAGCAGACTCAGAAGTGAGGATGCCCCTTCCATCAGTCTGTGATTACCTGGGGTCCTGGTCACTTTTCTCCTCTCAGACACAGTACTCAGCAGCACAACCAAAAGGGGAGGCTTATTTGGGCTCAGGTTTCAGTCTCCGTGGGTGGGTGGTCACAGGCTCCAAGGCGGGATGGCATGGCGCAGGGGCTGCAGGGAGGAGGGGAGCTGTGCGCTTTGGTTTGGCCAGGAAGCAGCCAGGGAAGGGAGGAGCCAGCGTACGCCCTGGGGAATCCCCTTCTCTTCTGACCAGGCTCCAGGTCCTCCTAATGGTTATCTAAGCACGATAACCCAGTCATCATGAAAAGCCCGCCCATGTGTGTGTGAGGCTTTAGGTATATATCCAGACATGAACTGCAACTCGGAGAAGGGCTGAGGGTTGCTCTGGAGAAGTGGGGTCGCTATTGTACACTGTGGTGCTGTGAAGTCCTGCTGCCTGCGGTCCCTCTTTAGCTAATGGGTCTGAGTGCAACAACTGGCTTAGGTCTGGAAATTGGGACCATGGTCATTTAGGGCGGTGATTATCCTCGGCTCCCCTTTCGTCCTGTTCAGTGGACTCTTGCTACATCCTTATGGCGGAGATGCTGGACTTCCACTTAATCATCACTGCAGCCGCATTCCGACACATCCAAGTGTTCTTGTTCTGAAGTCCCACTCTGCGCACACCGCCATCCGTGTTCTCAGGTCTGGGGTGGCAAGTCCCACCTGCATCCCTGACCTATATGGAGAAGCACCGTACACCTCTCACTAGCACATTAGGTGCTGCTCTGGCAAGTGGGTTATTGTCACAACACGTTAGGGGTCATGTGTTCTACCAGTGAGCAACAGCCTTGTCCCACCCAGTGCAGGTGCTTTCCTGAACTTTTGAGACCATGTGTCACAGGCTGAGCTTCCAGAGATGCTTGCGTTGAGATGGGAATTGGTGGAGCCCAAGGACTGCCACCTGTGGAAAGGAAGGAAGCGACCTGCACAGAGCAAGAATATGGCTACAATGCAGGCTCAGGGAAGCATTAGCTGATCCCCCGCGGAACTCTGAAGCTGACATGGGCTTTCACATGGTCCCCTATGTCATTGGCTAAGACTATTTGCTGACTGCAGGCTGCGCCCAACAGGAAGTGACCTTGTGAGGGCGATCTGTTCCTTATGGGGACTATGAGGACACTTGACAGGCAGCACTCCCAGGACCAGGGGAACTAGATTCTTTGCCCCAAAGGGGAATCTTAAGGGGCTTATCTCAGGTCTCTGACAGCAGGAGAGTAGCTCTTCATTAAGTAACGTAAGCTGCATCAACTGTATCCCTAAATACTGTTACAGTGCCAGGTACATTAGTGCTCAATAATTTATTGTATGAGTATTATCAACATAGCGGGCTACTGCTGTCTTCATCTTACTCGTTTATTTATCTTACCTCTTACTGGGGGCTAATCACGTGTTAGAACCGATGCCATCAGGTTGACTATGGAACAGCTGTCTGTTCAGGAAGCCAACCTGTTTAATTATGTAAGGGCCTTAATGGAGGGGTTAATGAAATGGCATGAGAGAACACCTGGTGACATAAGCAAATGCAGTCTAGCGAGGTGACATCTGAACAATGTCAGCAATGCACACTTGCTCAGAGCTAGAAGCAGGGAAAGCAGAGGCAGCAAGGAGAGCCTGCTTCTGGTTCCTTACCCTCAAAGCTCATCAGTTTACATTTCAACTACTTGCAACAAAAGTGTATTATTTTTCCATGGCTTGGACATCCTTTCTTCCACTGCCTTATACAATCTTCCCCTGCTGTATCTTCTCTACAACTGGAATTTCACAGCTGAAGGAGGAGAGAATGTATGAGAACGAGCCAGTCAGAGATAGTCACACACACACACACACACGAAGATACACCCTTAAAGGCCACACTTCATGGCCTACTTCTTCCAACCCTGTCTTCTTTATAAAGTTCCCACATCTACCAATCTCCCATTAAAATACGAGCCCCTGAACAGGTTAATCCATCAATGAGGTCAGAGCCTCATGATTCAATCATCCCCCAACAGTCCCATCTCTCTGCCCTGGGGATTAAGCCTTCAACACATTTTCCTTTGGGAACATTTCAGATGTGAACCATAACAAAAGTTACTCTCAAGGAAAAGCTACAATCACCTCTGTATATCTTTAATAAAACGGACTCATCCCCATTATAATAAGAGCTCTTTATTACATGGTTCTGAATACACAGCAGGCCAGTTATGTTCCCTGAAATTTTACCCTCACATTCTGGAAGAGCTGGTTCATGTTGTCCCTCAGCACTAATCCTAAAGGGCTTCCTTGAAATTCCCCTTACGAAGCCTTGTGCAAAAGAGGTTAAGCACCAGTATGACTGTTGCTATCAGTGCTTTTATTTTTTTTTCATCATTATCACTTAAATCTGCAGTTCCTTCCTATGTGCCTGGCTCTGTAAAATGGGTGCGACACCATGCCCATGGTACAAAGTTTATAAATACAGTATACCAATACAAAGTTGAAGCCATTAAAAAGAGCTTAGTAACAACTACCAGGAGATAATTAAATCTGGAGTGTTGACAAATCTGGAGAGATCTGGAAACAACTCACAAACATTACAGTAAAAGTTTGACTTGGAAAGGAGAGAACTCTTGAAGTGCTACCAAAGGATTCTCTAAGGTGCCCCAACTTTATTTCCTTTCTGCGATTATCTTCAAATACTGCAGAGCATTGTGAGCTGCGTCACTCTGGGCGTTGCCGCAGGAGATGCCCGAGCCATGACAGACCGTGATAGGACTGGTCGACAGTTCGGCGAGACACTGATACTGCCCATTGGCACTCAGCTCTTCTGCAATGACACATGCAGACATCATTTGCATTACTGTCTCTCCCAGCATCAGGGTACACAACTCCACTCATCTCTGTCGTGCTCAGACAAAGGCCACACTGCTCAGCTCTGTCCATTCCCAAACACTGAGCCTCGGAGCCACTTGAGGGCCATTTAGGTCTCGCCTGGAAACGCCAGGGCTGGGACCTGAGGTGGTGGCTTATTGCAAAAAGTTCCCAAGGCCACTCTAACATGATGAGATGGCCAGCATCTGCAAATTCCTGAATGACAGCAACTTTCTTAAAAGGAAAGAGCTATTCGCTACTGGATCCCAGCAAGGCCTTGCTTCTTCAGTAGGAAAGAACCTTGCCCACGTTTTTTGGTGCCTGCACATTCTTAGGTTCTAAGTCTGTGCACAGACTCTTGCATTACAGTGTTTTAACAATAATTTAAGTGTTTAGACAAGATATCATGTCTGCATCCTATACTCTGAACAACTACTGCAAAGGCAACAATATGCAGTGTATTAATTATTGTATCTGTCCTACTAACCTGTTGTGAAACTGTCTCATTGCTATTTCTCTCTCATTAATATTAATAAAAAATTTAAAAACCCAATAGTTTAAGTTTAGCAAACTGGTGTTCTCATCACCCGACAAGTTACTTTGCCAAAGATGGTGAAACAACTCAAGGCAAAGGAATAAAATTTAAGTACAAACTATAATGTTTTCTAAGTAGTCATGATTATTATTTTAGCTAATCAAGTTAGTAGAAAATATCCAGACACAATGGGATTATGTAACGTGTGAACAGACTTTATAGTTTAGGCATGTAGGTTGTTTATAGCAACTGAAGTAAAATTCACCTAACACATTTACAGTGTCACATAACTATGGCCTCTACGTAGCTCTAAAACCCTGCAGCAGCCTGAGAAAACTCCCTGTACCAGTTAAACAGTTACTCTTCATTTCCTTTTTTTTTTTTTTTTTTAGCAGGGTCTCACTACATAGTTCAGGATAGCTTCGAACTCACTATGTAGCCCAGGCTGACCTCAACCTCACAGTGATCCTCCTGCCTCAGTCTCTTCCATGCTAGGATTACAGGCATGTGCAACCACGCTTGACTTCACTTCCTCTTCTCCCAAACCCTGCAACCACCAATCTGTCTTTTCTCTCTGTGAATCAACCTTTTCTGGACATTTCATAAAAATGGTATACTATTAATATGTAGCCTTTTGAGTCTGGCTTCTTCCACTTAACATGTTTTATAGGATTATTTGCATCGAAGTAGTACTAAACATATTAGAGTTTTAGTGTCTTTATGGTTGAATAATACATATACGTATGTTCTATATAGTGAAAGTTCTCTATATACATATCTTCCACTGTATGTGTATCTGTGTGTTTCTGTGTGTGTGTTACTGAGGACTGAACCTATGGTTGGGTCTTTGCACTGAGTTACATCTCTACCTCCTTTTAAAATTTTTGAGACACCGTCTCATGAAGTCATTAAGTTGCCCAGAATGGGCTCAAGCTTCTGATTGCACTGGCTTATCCTCCCAGAGTGCTGGGATCACAGGCACTACCTCCACCCCAGGCCATCGGCTCACTGTTGACACAAATAGGCCACCTTTTGGCTCTTGGGAGTCGAGCTGCCACGAGTATGTTGGGACTTGTTATACATGTTTCCTATTTTTTGGCTATATATCAAGAATGAAGCCAGTAAGTCAAGCGGTAATTAATTCACAGAACTGAAAAACCTTTTCCATGATAATTCATATCAAACTAGTAGAGTACAAGGCTCTTGCTTCTCTCTGTGCTCACAGCTCCGCTTTCCACTGTTCCTAGTGGTATAAAGTGGAACCTCATTGAGTTGTATTTCTCTAATACTGTTGGACAGTTTTTCATGTTCTTCTTTGAAGGAAGTTGCACAGAAGTTAGGCAAAAGCTAGTTCCCTATTGTCTTTTTGTTTTGAGATAGGGTCTCAACATATAGTTCAGGCTGGACTCACTATGAGTTACTGTGTAGCTGAACTCACTACGTAGCCTAGGTTGGCCTTGAACTTTCAGCAATCCTTCTACCTTAGCCTCCCGAGTGCTGGATTATAGGCATATGGCACCATGCCCAGCTAGTTTTCTATTTAGAAGAGCTAGTTAGTCCTAAGGACAGGTTAAGAAGTGTTTTAAATGCATCATTAATACATAACCTAAGAATTCATTTCAGGTTGTCTTCTTTCCCAGACTTTCTGTAGTGCTATCATAATGTATCTCATTCATCTCTGCATTCCAAACCCTTAACAAACCAGACACTGATAAAAATGTACTGAGCAAAGGGTTTCTCATCAGCCACCTTTCCTGACCATCTATCTGCATTAACTTCATTAACTTCCAAGGTTCTTCATTTTCTGTTCACCAAGACATTGTATTTGACTCATCACTCAATCTCAGTATATCAGAGATTATCAGGAGTTCTTTCTTTTGGTACTTGGAAACAAACTCAGGACCTCACACTTGCCAGGCAGACATTGTGCAGCCTCTAAACCAGTGCTGGCAAGCCCGTGTCATCATGCCACAGTGGGCTGTTTGTATCATGGAAAGTTCTGAAAGGTTAGCCAGCCCTGCCCTCAACATTCTACTGTCCCAGGGCCAACAGCTCTGATAAAGCAGGTTCCCACATCCAACTGAGGTTGGGACAGGGATACCAACTCCTTCACACATTGCACAGCCATTAGGTTGAGACATTAAGTATAGTCAAGTACACACAAATACGCACATTTAACTGACTTTGTAAAGTGAATTCTAAAAAAATCCATGCTGACTTATTTCCCCATCTGTCCATATTTATCCACAGAAACAACTAAGGAGTAGAGACATACAGAAAATACAGGATGGGATAAAGCTAGGGATTGGGCTTTCACCATTTGCTGCCGAGAACAGAGCAGAGCAGACTGCCCTCACTCTCTTGGTGCCTGAAATGGCGGTGCCTCTTCAACTGTCAAGCTACCCGACAGGCTGGTCACACAGCCAGCAGCCCGCCACTCACCCGATCCTGGCCTATATCTTGGACTGGCCTTGAGATCTTGGACCATTTCTCAGCCTTTCTGTGTCTACCTTTCTGCACTTATAAATGTGGCTAACAGGACTCAGATAATTTGAGGATTTAGTAATGTTCTTACTACAGGGCACAACACATAGTGAAGCCAGAACTTTAGCTACTGTCTTTTTTTTTAAGACAATAATTTTATTTAATTTCTCAAAGAAAAGAAATATCAAATGATTATATTCTTGCGAGTTTATATAGTTTGAATTTAGTCTTAAAGTTTCCTAGACATTGTTTCCTGCATGGTTTATCTCCTCAGTCACTGCCCAAAGGACTCTGAAAAGCTGTAGGAATGTGTAGGTGCAGGCACGAGGCCCAGCTTCTTCTCCAACATTGTGGAAAGGGATCACACATCACGGGGCAGAGCCCTATGCTCCCCTACATCACCCGGACAGAGCCCGGGGAGAGCGACCTCCCGGGATATCCACGGTGGACAGCTATTGTTGATTTTATTATAAAAACTGTGTATTAGCTATATATAACTCACAAAAAATGAAAACCATCAAAATACATATATATGTACTCTAGCAACTATACATAGGTAGAATCCTTGATCAGTGAAATAAGGTATAATAGAAATTTCTGTTTCTCAAACACATTGTAAAAAAAGGAACATATTGGGTAAGACAAAGGGAAGAAGTCATACCTATATCCAAATATGTTATGTTAAAACCTTGCTCCTTGGCAATTTCACTAAGCAGCTGGATGTAGTCTGTATTTGGAATGCTGAGGAGGCTTCTTTTCAGCAAGTTGATCTTTTCGCCAGGAGAATTCCTCAGGGAATGCCAAGTGCACCCTAAAGAATGCCCTACTACGTTGGTCTGGAAAAAGAGAGAAGGGTTTAGACTCTTGACTAGGACTGTGCTCCAACACGAACACCAACATCATCAGAAGGACTTAGCAAGTGCACACATTTACTGCTTCACAATGTATATAGAAATGGACACTGGTTGGTTACTTTCCCAGTTTAAATGAGATAGTGTGAACAAGTACATGCATTTAAAAAATACCATAAAGCGAAGAATAAATACTGTATTTAAAAATACTTTTGAATAAGAAACATTAGAATCAGAATTATTGAAGTCTTCAATCCATTATTTCCTTTCTCATTCTCTTTTGCCCAAGAGGATGCCGCCTTTTTTTTCTAAGAAACCCCTCTGGAGACCTAGCACTGGGCAGAAAAGCAGAAACTATGTTTTTGTACAGTAAAAAGATTTCTTTGTTGAATTTTCTGATCATTACATTAAAAGATGTAAAGATCTAATAACAAATTTGGAAATAATCTACCTAGTAGAACAATTTATAAACGAACATGAAACAATTTTCATAACTTTTTTCTTTGTATTAAGTACCAATGATTATAACTGACAGCGGTAAAACAGAAAATAAATAACAACAAAGCTATAAGAAGGTCAAATGTGTGGGTTGGGTTTGAGAAGAACAAGTTGCTCAAGTGAGCCTCATATTCTTTTCTTTCCATCTCTGGCCTTATAATACTTTAATATTCCATGTGAGTTTGCGGTTTCAAATTGCTTTATATTCTATTAAAAAATACAAGGACTTTCTGAAGTAGGTGGGGTAACTGCCTTTAGTCTTCTACTGTTAATGAGCGTGACACAAGGGAAAGGATTTTCAAAAGATCACAGGCCTGATTATGATGACACAGAACTGAGTACCTTGTTAAATTTACTAAATGAAACTGTATACCCTGTGAAGAAATATTGTTTCTTCAGGGGCCAAGGGTGTACCTCAGTGGAAGAGCACATGCTTAGCACGGGCAAGCTCCTGGGTTCAGTACCCCAACACCAAAAGAACACAAAACCAAACCAAATTAAAAAAAACCACAAATCCAAAAACAACTTATTTCCATGGTAAAAAAAAAAAATGACATGGAATATGAATATTCAGTGAAAAGCAGTCTCTTCTCTACCACAACTGTACTGAAGACCTCCACCCTTCTCTCACAGTACCTGCTTTCAGCACGCCCTCCCCAGACGTCCTATGCACACGTAAGCGTAGCACATATGTAACATTATTTCTAGCTTGTTGCTTACTGATAATGCTGCAATAAAAAATCTCTTACACTTGGGTGAGTTTCTCTAGAATCATCTCTAGGAGAACTGCCCAGTCAAAGGACACTAATATTTGTTTTTAAACTTTATTTACGTTATAGCCTGCCCTGGGGGTGGGACTGGCACAGCATGTAGTCCTGGGGACCAAACTGTGTTCCCTAAGTTTGCCTAAGCAGGTGCTTTAGACCACTGAGCTATCTCGCCAACCTCCCTTTTATTTATTTATTTTTTTGGTACTGTGGATTGAACTCAGGACTTGTGCTTGTCAGGCAAGCACTTACTCTACTGAGCTACGTCCCTGGCCCCAGGACACTAATATTTTTAAGTTTGTTAGTTCTAAACCAAGATGTACTCAATGGTCCTGGACTTGCTTTCTTATACCCTTACCAATATGAGGTGGTATCAAATTTTATAGTTTTCACCAATCTAAAAGATTAATTTGCATCAATGAAAAGTAGTATGTACAGTATCTCTTTTAATTATTTTTTGTCTTTTTGATACTGCGTCTTGCCATGCACTTTAGATTCGCTTTGAGCTCATTTTGTACCCCAGGCTGGTCTCAAACTCTAAGGATCCTCCTGCCTCACCCTCCGAGTGCCGGGATTAGCCGTGCACCACCACGGGTGGCCTCAGTACCTCTGTCAGTACGCTCTTTTTACTGGTGTAGAAAAGCCCTGAAAACAGTTCCCGCAGTCATGCTTGAAGATAATTCCTTCCCACACTGCCTTACGTCTCGATTTTACTTACAAACTTTTGGTTTTATTTAATCAAATTTATGAATCTTTTAATTTGAGCGAGGCCTTTAAGCTTTTAAAAAGCTTTCCTCATGTTAGGATTTCTGAAAATGAAAGACTTTCCATGTTTTCTAATACTTAACACAGGCTTCTTTCTTATGTTTAAAATTTTCATCTATCTGAAATCCATTGTGGTGTAAGAACTAAGATAGTCACTTACGCATGTGTCACATAGAGAGACTATCACCTAGCCATCCAGCTCCAAGCCTGGCTGTATATTGTTTCTACATCATTACTGAATAATCCACCTCTCACCGACTAATTTGAAACCTTACCATTCACAATATACCATGCATGTTCTATGTGTTCCAGCTATGGCTGGATTCTCTTCTTTGTTTTAGGAACTTGTCTCAATGACGGCAGCTCTAGGATATGCTTCATTCTTTGGTGGGTTACTACCTACCCCATATTCTCCTTTGCTAGTGTTTTTTTTACTATTCTCAGGAGTTTACTGTTCCAGATATACTTAGTAAAGTTTTTGCAAGGTCCAAAATAAATTCTGCAACTACTTTACACTTTTATATCTTTGTAATATTAGTCGTGTTTATTCAGTTTGTTGTAGCTCTCAGCAAACTTTTCCTCACATGGGTCTTTGTATATTTAAGTTATTCCCACACATATAGGTGCCCCTTTTCTACTATTGAAAATGGCAACTTTTATATTCCAGATCTACTACAGTATTTATAAATAAAAAAAATACTGACCTTTTTCTATTAAACTTTTTCAAGGTAAGTTTTTTTATTTTTCTATAAAGTAGCCAGGAGTTTGCTAATCCAAGTGACCTTTAGGGATAGCAAAAAATCAAATACTACAGAAATATGAAGGCAACAATTTCCAGTCTCACCCCTCCCCACCCGAAAATAATAAATTTTAACTTCTTAATTATTTTCATTGTTATCTTCATGACTCTAAATATATGACGAAGCTATTGATTTTATATATTAGCTTTACAATCAGTTACCTTGATGAATTCTGTTTCTAGTACATTCTCTCTAGGGTTTTTAGATGGACACAAATGTATTATTTGCAGTTAAAAATCATTTATAACTCCTCTTTTGTTATTTCCAAATTCTTATGGCTTTCTCTCCTCTAATCATATTCTTTGGCAGTTCTAGAACAAGGTCAAATACAAGTAGCATTAGTGGGCATCTTCAGTCTTTTTTTTCTGCAACCAATAAAAATGATTATAAGGCTTAAACACGTAACCAGGATTTTGATTTTTTTGAAAAAATTTTTCACCAGTAACAATTGCTGAGTTTTAGAAAATACCTTTTTGATGCCTGCTGAGAGGATTACCTATTTCTTCTTCTTTGACTCCCTAAAGTGGTTATAGGAACAAACTAACAAACTGAAGTATCTTTGTGTGGAACAAATCCTTGAGGATGCTACCTTACTCCCCGAGTACTTTACAAAAGGTGTCTCACATTCCAGGGACTGACTCATAGTTGCTCTTCCTGTTAGGGTTTGGTATGGCCTAGCTCCAGGGTGTTATGCTGGTTTGAAAGAATAAATGTAGATGCTTCCCTTATGGCCTGGAAGAGCTTCAACAGCACTGGAAATATCCTGTCCTAAGATCTGACAGAAGCCAAAGCCAATGCTTTGTGATTTTGGTGCGCTCCACTGTCCAGTTTTTTTTTTTTTTTTTTTTAAAGTACATGCCATATATTTTCTTTTTAAAAAATGCAAAGGTATATTATTTATTTCTAAATGGTTTATTTATTCATTTATTTACTTAACAAAATAAGCCATGACTTTGTCCTAAGTTTAGTGGGGACACAGCCATAGATGGACCTTACTTCCCACCCACCGTGTCACCTTAACTTTCACAGATAACGTACCACAAGATAGACCTAAGAATGTTAGAACCTCCAATGTTGTATTATGTGTAGCCCTCAACCATTTCCCTTATATGTATCACAGACACACTTCTATCTCAGCATGCGCTGTCCTCCTCAAATTCTACTCAACCACCTTCTGTTTACTCCTTAGGGCTGCCACCTGTAGTTGTCAATTTAAAAATATTCATTGCGCCCCTTTTTTCTCCCCATAGCCAATCAATTCCATGTCCCTTTGAGCTTTCTAAATGGTTTTTTTTTTCTTTTGCTGAGACAGTCTTGCTGTATAGCTAAGGTTATGCACTTGGGTCAATCCTCCTGCCTCAGCCTCCTGAGGGGCAGAATTAAAAGAATGCACCACAATTACCAGTTTCTAAATGATTTTTAAGGCTATCCATTCCTCCTTCCTTCTGTACCTGGCTTAGATCACTGTTTCTCATCTGTTCATTTTCAGAGCAATCTAGCAAATCTCTCAGTACTAGTATTTATTCCTCATAATCCAGCCAAGTTACTTCCTTTCCAACATACAAATGAGATCTTGTCCATTCCAGATTAAAGTTCTGGAATGACACTGTACTGCCCTGAAGAGAAAGTGCAATCTCCACACAGCAGTCCTGTTATAATGGGGTTCCTCCTCACCTTCCTGGCCCCAGGGTCTGAGACCCCTCCCTCCAGCCCTGCTCTGGACACATCAAATCACTTCAGGTCCTGACTACACATGATGCTTTAACCCAGGGCTGGCCTCACGCTCTTGCTTTTTGCTGGGATTCCTGTTCCCCCATCTTCATCCCACAGGCTTTAGCAGACAGCTTCCTGGACAGTTTTGGAGGCCCCAGGCTTGCTTAGAGTCCTCTCTAATGTTCCCACACCACCCTCTGTGAGGCACCATCTGGAGAATCCATTCCTGTCTCAGGCGGCCACAGACTCCTCAGCAGCAGGGGCTGCTCACTCACTGCATCCCAGCACACGGTGTGGATGATGAATGGGCGAACAAAAACGAAATGTGCTGTCGCTGTGAGGGTAAAAATGGCATTAATGGCCTATTCTTTTATTTATTCAGATGCTGGTGATTGAACCCAGGACCTCGTACATGCTAAGCACATACTCTACGGCTGAGCTACACGCCCATCTGAACTATCACTTCTAGATCTTACTCTATTTTCTGAATATAATGTTTCCCAAGCCCTCTTACTTGATCACCCCTATGACTCTGGTTCACATACAGGAAGCAGCTAAAACCTAGACTGCATATAAATGAACAATAAAAAGATTTTTAAAAACTTCAGCTCAGAAGAAGCTATACAACAAGTCATCAAGGAATGTTTCCCACAGCATCACATTAACATCGTAACTGTCTGATCATTACTCACTAGAGAAATATGGTTCTCTGGAGAGATATTACTAAATTTGGCAAGAAATTTCTCAGCAGCATTTCTCTTGGCTTGTTTTTTTGATGCCCCTTTTCCTATATGAAGAAAAAGAAATGGTAGATTTAAAAAATTAGCATTTATAGAGGTGATCAAATGTGTAAGGTATTATGTAAAACCCTCTTGCCTTTTATTTTCTAGTCTATATCTGTACCAACCTGCTATTTTTGTTGTACTTCATATATATGCACACAGGATAAACACCTTACTTCTGTTTCTTTTTTTGTTGTTGTTTTTAGTTTTTGTAGATTTAAAAACTGCGGCCCAGAGAGATGAAGTAATGTGTTTAACCTCTAAAGTCAAGGACCTGCCAGAGCTCTCTGAAGTTTCCAACCTGACCCACACAACCTCTCTAGGGAAATGGTTGCCTAGTCCTCAAAAGGAATATCTTACTAAGGTAAAATCCCACTTTAAGGGATGTTAAAAATGACAAGAAAAAAAAATGCCAGAGAGATTAATACAACAATTCTCTGTAGTATTTCTTTGAAGTGAACACTTTCTTCATAGTTTGTATTTTATAATATAGGCACTATAGCTCCAAGATAATTTCTACTTTAGTCTCATTGCAATTTTTTGCCATACAGTCTCTTATTAATCATTTCATTTTCAAATGGAGTTTTGTTCAACTCCTGTTTACTAGAGTATCTGTAGAAACTCCATGGGATTTGCTATTGCCTCTTCTCCAATGAGTTGTAGCTTAAAAGTGACTAACATAACAATGAGATTGGTTAAAGTATATAACCATAATTTGACTTTTTACTAAGAATCCATAATCGAAAGCATAAAATTAAGTAATATAAGTATTATCAAGCAAGCATTTACACTTAAGTTCACCCCTACTAAGTTAGATAGTAGAAAAGGAGCATATCAATTTTCCCACAGAAATGTTTGGAAAGGTATCACTGAAAGGTACCAGACCGTCC
>PVKN010024983.1:0-14277 GCA_004027915.1 Capromys pilorides | reverse complement strand
GTGTGACCCAGTGTTTGCACCCTTTGCCGATGAGTGCCATCTCACCAGTTAGCAGAGTGATGAGCATGTGTAGGCTGTGCTTTGGGAAAGCCAAATCCTCGGGAAGCATCTGTGTTGGGTCTCCGAATATGGCGAGCCTCATCACCCCCTGTGGATATGTAAATTGCTGGGAGTCACGTGGTTAAGCAGGCAAGAAACACGACAGCCTGTGCTTTTCAGTACCACTTGGTTGGTGGCTTTCACCGGCATTTCTAAATACTACAACCTTCCCTGCCACCTATGTTACTGATGCTAGCACAGAGCCCGAGACCTGGCCTGTGTCCTGGCTCACCAAATTCTCCTTCCTCTTCTCCAATAACTGCCAGTATCAGTCCCTTCATGAAGTCTTCATAGGTATTCAGAGGACTGAATCTGCAACTCCTGTGATTCTCGCTTTGCTCAGCATCCGCTGACAGCTTTCACCCACTAGAGCAGTGTTGTGAAAGTTCACTAAGGGTACCTCTTAGCTTGATGCATGTCCTAGTTTTCTTACTCTAGTGCTATCATTATTGTCCCAGATAGGGATCATCTCTGTTTTCGTTTTTGTGCATCATTCTTCATGTTAGCAGCTCTGTGGATTAGATGGTGCTGTATCCAGTGTGCTTGATGATGTGAAGCAGAAGTCTGTTGCTTCAGTCTCTCCTCCTTTCAGAGATGTGTTTTAGAGACATAAGTAAGCATGATACTTTCTGGTTCTTTCTTGACAAGTGATATAGTTAATTCTAAGGATTTCCTGTTTTCCCTGCAGTTGTTCCCTCCTACATGCAACAAATGATAAACAACTACCTCAGGAAGAAGGAAAAAAAGGCATTTGATAGTAGCTCACTAATAGTAAACAGAGTTTGGCGTCATGACTTGTGTCATTGGCTGCCGGGCCTCACTTAACCTCACTGTTGGTTTCTGTTTCCAGAGAATGTATTACTTTCCAGGAATGCCAGCAGGCCAGACCTAGTGTCAATAGAGGACAAGGCGCAGCGTGGGATTAGCCAAGAGCTGTGGGATAAAAGAGTGGAAGAATCTCATGTTAGCTCTGGCACTAGCTAGCCACACAGATCTTGGCAACATTATTTAACTTCTCTGTGTGCTGATTTCCTAGATATTCCTTCCTCCTTGAGACATACAATTGGATTAAAACATCCCTCCTCTTCCCCATGACAGAATGGAGGAAGGGTTTAACAACATCTGTAGTAGATAATAGTGGTAAAAGTACCTGCCAGGCACTTTTCCAGCGGCGACATGAACCCACCACGTGCTCCAAACGAGCCAATGAAGGAAGACGCATGCTCTTCAGGCTCTATCGAGGAGGGCACTCAGCCAGAGGAGGTCAAACAGTTCACCCAAAGTCACCAGCTTTAAGGAGAAACAGCGGGAGTCACCCGCAGGCTTCGGATCTGGACCTCGCTGCCTCACGCTCTGTCGGCTGTTGAGCCTCCAGAGCCCCTCGGATGCGCGGTGCCTGTGCCATGATACTGGCGCTGCTTAGCAGAGCTGCACCACATTTGCACTTTACCACAGTTGTTTTCTTTACCCATTTTATTTCGGTAATCCCAGAAATTGAAAGGTGCCATTTGATCAGTTCTCTTTCTCTGATTTAATTTGCTTATAATCATTTGAAAATTAGGAAGTACAATTCGTGCCTTTGCCCCACATTAAGAGTGTTGCAGAAGTATTTCCAGATATGTATTTCTGCTGCTGGTGTATAAAACCTTAAATTCAGATGGGTCAAACACAGAACTGAAGAAGGCGAAGTATTTACCTTTGTTTAGATAAAGCAGAACCAGTTTTATAGAGATTTCCGAGCCACATCTCTCCACCACACGGCCTTACCTGACCTGTGCAGGTTTCAGCTCAGCACAGCTTCTTGCAAAGAAAAATTTACTCAAGGTTGTTAGATGAGTCCTAGTCCCTGTGTCTGGGGTAACAATCAGGTTTTGTGAAATAGAATTTTAGTTAAGAATGGCTTATTATATTTAGTGCCATAACTCAGCACCCTGTCAGTGGGATGGCTTGTCACTGACAACCCCTGTGAGACAGATGGATTGGGACTGTGGGGATGCAGCCTCTGGAGTCTGGAATGTGCGTTTCCCCAGGGGCCGCAGAATTGGATCCTTACGTACCTAAGAGGTGAGGGACATCCCAGCAGCCGCACAAGTTGTGATGCAGGTTTTGGCTGCAGAGGATGTTAGGGTTGCCTGATCTGTCTGACTAAAATGTGATCTGAAAGAGACCTCAAAACTTCAGTTGGTTTAAGGCACAATAGGATTCAGTAGTCTCTGATGGTCCTTTTAACGCAATCCTTTTTTGGGGGGGTGGTCTTTTTGAGATAGGGTCTCGCTATGCAGTTCAGGTTGGCCTTGAGCTCACTTTTGTAGCCCAGGCTGGTCTCGAACTCTCACTGTTCTTCCTGCCTCACCTCCCAAGTGCTGGGATTATAAGTGTGCGCCTCCATGCCCAGCTTTTAACTCAGTCCTAAGTAAACAAGAGGCAGTGTGGGCAGTGAGGAAACTTGCTCCAGACTCTGATTTTGAGGTGAAGACCAGGTCTGTTTTCAGGTGACCAGAGTGCAGAGAGGGAGCGTTTTCTTCCTGTTCATGGCGTTACTAAAGAAAATGGCGATGCTGGAAGCTGTAAGCCCTATTACTTCTTATTTTATTGGACAAATGTGTGAGTAATGGGGCTGGCCTGATAGCTCAGTGAACTAAAGCGCCTGCTTAGGCGGAGCACAGCAGCCGGGGGTTCGATCTCCTGCGTGCCATGCTGGCTCCACCCCCAGGGCATGCTAAGATGGTGATTAAGACTGGGCATGGTGGTGCGTGCCTGTGATCTTAGCTCTTGGAGGCTGAACACAGGGGGATCACTACAAGTCTCATCTACGTAGTGAGACCCTGTAGGCCCTGCCCTAAAAAATGTCTGGGTAAGGGAAGGAGGGAGAGATAGACACACACACATAGTCATAGACAGACACACAGAGACAGGAAGACAGAGACAGAGATACCACAGAGTTGTGGGTTAAAGCGGAAGACCGAGATGTACTCCATTCTGCTCTGGGGCAGCTGAGGAGCATTTCATTTGGCTTGGGATGTGGGGGAGGTAGCTTAGACCTGAGGCAGATAGGACAAAGATAAACGTAAGGTAACTAGTTGGAGAGAAAATAGGGACATGTGTTCCAGGTAGGCTCAAAGGCAGGAGTGAATGTTTCCAGACATGAACAGGATGAGGGAGAGCTATAAGCAATTTCTTCCCAAGTCCTCTGGATAGAAGGAGTCACATGGAAAATTCATAGGTCATGAGACTACTACGGCAATAGTGGTCAAAGAAAAAAGAAGATTCACTCATGAAATATTGAAAATGCAAGTGAGTTGACCTTTCAGCAAATCCTTATAGTATAAAGGATTGAATCAGTAAGTTCTTGGTAATTAGCCCTCCAGAGAAAACTCATTTTGCTTTTAGGTATGATAAGTATCGAGTAGTCCAATACGAGTATTATGCTGGCTTGTGTTGAGCCGAGTCTCGGGCTGTTGATCACACGGGCTAGATACGGGGTGATACACTTAGCATAACATTACAACCAGGCACAGAACCTATGTGTGTGAGGCCTACTAATAATGAGTATCAGTCACGGAAAGAGACAGTCCAGTACGGTGACCGTCCCTACAAGATCCTTGTCAAGAAAGAAGGAACATGTTAGGAATGATGATCACTACACAGTCCTCCGAGGGCTGATGTTGGGGATATGTTTTATCTTCTTGAGTCGGATAGGAAACCTGAGAATGACAATAATAAAGTAGCTTGTCAAAGGTTGTCCACACATCAGTCAAACAGAGTTGAACAGGTACAATTTTAACTGTGCCCATGCTTCTGAAGACATTGGTTTCTTAACCAATTTGGCCATTTTTGCATTTATCCTTTGGAGTGTCTAGTGCAGACCCTCCTTTTCTACGACACAGGATCTTGCTATGTAGCCCAGGCTGGCCTTAATCGCTTAGGCTTCAGTGATCCTTCTACTTGAACTTCCTGAGGACCTGAGACTATACGAGCATTCCAGCACGGTAGCACATTCCTGAAATCCCAGCCCTCTGGGAAGCAAAATGATCTCAAGCTCGAGGCTAGCCTGGGCAACTTAGTGAAACCCTGTCTCATAATAAAAAATAGAAAAGCGCTGGGATGTAGCTCAGCGTGAAGGCCCTGGATTCCATCCTTAGTACCTCCTGGTCCTCCCAAAAGATAGCATATATCTTTCCAGGGTATCAGTGAATATGAGCTTGAGTTTGTTCTTTGGCTTAATGAAAAGAAATGCATATTTAAAACTCTGGCAGGCATTGTCAAGTTGGCCTCCAAAAGAATTATTTCTGAGATAGTCAAGGTTTTTGACTGCAATAGTATGTCTCACTTTGTGCTGAACACTGTGACTCTTGCAATCCTTGGGAAAACTCCAGGAAGAAAATACAATTGGTAACCCTCAGTCTTGGCAAGGAAGGCAGCCACTGCAGTTAGGCCAGCACTGGGGCCTATGGGAACGTCTACTGACCCTTGTCAGATGGGCACAATTCTTTTCATATGTATTAATGGAAGAGGCAGAGCATAACTTGGCTCCTAGTGTCTAAGTGCCCCTCTTGGACATTATCAGACATCAGGCATGGCAACTGTAGCTCTGTGAATTGCCACTTCATGTCCTTGCCCCCACCCCACCCCCCCTTGTCTTTAGTGCAGGGTCTACAGGGTCTTACTACATAGATCCGACTCATAGTGATTCTCCTGTTTTCAGCCTCCCCAGTGCTGGGATTACAGGAACATGCTACCATGCCCAGTCTCAGTCGCTATCTCAGACAGGGCCAGCATAGCACACTGGGGATGGCACACCAGGGATCAAAACCCAGCTGCTGCACTCTGCCTAAGCAGGCGCTTTGGTCCGCTAAGCTATCTGACTGGCCATGATTGATTGATTGATTGATTGATTGATTCCTTCCTTCCTTCCTTGCTTGCTTGCTTGCTTGCTTGCTTTTGTATTTAGCACAGAGACTACAGGATCTCACTACAATGTAGGTCTGACTTGTAGTGATTCTTCTGTTTCCTTGGCTCCATTGTTAATGGTTTTTTCTCCCTTGATCTTACTTATTTCTCTGTTTATCCATAGTGATCCTGCGTCACGTGTTGCAGATCCTCCCCCCACACACACTGTTTCTTACAGCTTCCTGCATTTTTGTCATTTTCCAATTAAAACTTTTTAAAGTTCTTAATTTGCAAGTCTGTGTATCATTTCTGGTTTTAGAGGTTTGTTATCTTGAGCCTGTCTTAGGAGTGTTACATTTCTCTGCGGTTTTTTCTATAAGTTTTTATGACATACTTTTGAGATTATTTTAGAAATTGAGTACTAAGTGATAGCCAGAGAGGAAAAAGAAGTTCCAGTGCTTCCTTGCACAGAGCGTGATGACAGTTGATGTTATTGCGCATAATTCGAAATAGCTTGAGAAGAGGATTTTGAGTGTTGTCATCACAAAGATGGGATAAACGTTTGAGGCGTCGGACAGCCTAAGTGTTCTGATTGATCACTTCGTGGGGGGCAGATGAGCTGGAATGCTGTGGTGTGTGCCACAAAGGCATCGATGTCCTGTCCTCCCATTGAAAGAAAAGAAAAAAATGATCTATTTCTTCCAGCTTTTGAATTTATTAGCAAGTGATTGTTGTATGAGTCTTTACATTTCCTTGGCATTAGTGTTTTATTTGAAAGCATCGCTGGGGAAACAGGTTTTAGTTCATGAATCCCAAGTCTGCTTACATTGGAAAGTTTTTAGTATAATTGTGCAGAAGGCATTGTGTACTGTCTTTCAAAGATATGGCATTTTCATTGTCTTCAGGTGAGAAGCCATTATTTTAAAGATAAAAAGTTAGAAAACTGTGCCTCTCTCAGATGGTTTTCCCCCTGGTCCTTGCCTACTGAGGTGGTTCTGTATCAGTTGTCTTGGGGGCAGGGCTGTCACAGCCCAGTCTGGTTTGTGAGGACGACAGAAATAAGGAGGAAAAATGACTTTCACAAGCCATGAAGTACACCCCAGCTTGAGATCTGAACCATCTGGACAGGGTCTAAATGAAAGACCATCTCAAAGTCACACCCTGGAACTAGGACCCTTGGAACACTCATAATCTGTGCCTGGCATGCGGCCAGTTATAACCAGGGAGTTGGGATGTTAGGGGCTGGAGGTCTAACCTTGGATCCCAAGGTCTTGGGGAAAGCTTGATATTTTTCAAGATGTTTTGAGTCTTGAAAAAAGAAAAGAATAACTTGAGGATATTTCACTTTCAGACTTTCTCATATGTTAAGTGTACATAGATTCATTACATGTTTTTCTCCTCTCTTTTAATATACAGTCACACACCAGAGAGACCGAATCTTCAAACATTTTACCAGGAAACGCCAAAGGGCTATGCGAAGGCGAGTCCACCAGATCAACGGACACAAGTTCATGGCCACGTACCTGAGGCAGCCCACCTACTGCTCCCACTGCAGGGAGTTCATCTGGTAAGTGGTCCTCTGGCTCCGCCTCCCGTGAGCCTCTCCTCGGCTTCCCTTGGCTGGGTGTGATAATTGACACAAAGGCATTGATTGTCAGGGATCACATGTAGGATCTGAGCTTTGCACCCTCTCCTGATGTGTGGACCTGGGAATTTTAATTTCCACTGCCACCCCCAAGACAACAAAGATCACTGAATAATTTCTGTATCCAAGTTTTAGTGTGTGTGTGTGTGTGTGTGTGTGTGTGTGTGTGTGTGTATGTATTCAAGTTATGAGCTTATTAAAAAGCTTAAATCACTCAGAGAAAGAAAATCAGAAGTATTACTTATAAGAAGGCATTAATCATGTGGTAAGTTATGAAAATTAGTTGTTTGAAGAAAACAAAGTGCCCAGCACATTCAGCCTGGAAGGGGATAGTTGTGATTCTGTACTATCTATAGAATAATTTAAATTAATCTATAATTTAATCTTGTTCCACTAGGAACTCACAGAGTTGAGAAATTACCTAGCGATTTGGGGCAGTGTCTTATAATACATAAAACTGAGTCTTAGTTTTAATATCAAACTTATGATTATCTTTTCTTAGAGGTAATATTAACAGTAGTTAATTTTCAGTAGAGGCAATATTAAGCATATTTTCGAAAGAGAATACTCACCACCTCACACACGCATGCACGCACACACACACCCATCTCAGAAGGGAAGACAGTGTAGTAGTAAGAAATTGTGCTAGTGTTACACAGTTTAGCTGCTTCATGTAAGGACGCTAGAGTGCTTACTTCAGAGTCACTTTTTCCGTTTTTTGTTTTGTTTTGTTTTTTAATGTAGTTAGTACAGGGTCTATAGGATCTTACTACACAGGTCGGACTCATAGTGATTCTCCTGTTTTTGGCTTCCCAAGTGCTGGGATTATAGGCACAAGCTACCATGCCCAGTCTCAGTTGCCCTGTCTCAGTGTGCTCTGGGAGCAGAGCTGGTGTGGCACAGAGTCACCTTTGAATATTGATCAATCTGTACTTTGTGTGTGTGTGTGAGAGAGAGAGAGTGAGTGATTTCTTTGGGTTTCTCCCTTTTAGCTGTGAGAACCCAGAGTTAGTGTTTCTGGCATTTTTAGGAAGACTATACCCTTTAGAAAAGAATTCCTGTTACATTGCTCTGACAGCTTGGAGCCTTATCCCCTCCTGAGGGCAGTCTTCTCTCTCTAGTGACCCACTGCCCCACCCCTTTCTCTAGCTGGCTTTAGCTGGCTTGTTCTGAGGGCCGCTGTCCGATTCTCTTATTTCATGCCTCGCCATGCTGTCTCTTTTTGGGGTGTGACCTCACTGGCTCCTGAGGGAATTGTGCTGCTGACCTCTGACCTCTACACATGTTCTTGATAGAAACTTTCTGATTTCACTTAATTTCTTTTCATCCAGGAAACATTAACTCCCTCTGAGATCAGTGCACAGTGCACACACACGCGCGCACACACACACACACACAGGCACATACAGGTGCGTGCACACACTGTTGCCCCCTCCACTTAAGATATTGATGAGCACCTTTGGAGTAAGGACTCTGGCATTCAACCTCATCACCTGCTACATATGTGAATTTAAGTTTTCTAGCCCATTAATGTCTTCTTGTTTGCAAAACAGAGACAGTATTTTTATTTTACTGATGTAATAAACTTCGTAGAGAGCACTTACACAGCAAGGTGCTTCTGCGCATTTCATCGACTCATTCTGTCTCTGATGACCCTGTGAAGGAGGAGCTGTTACCATGATTCCCTTCTGCAACTGAGAGAGAGCTAGGGCTTGAAGAAGTTGATAGCTTGCCCAGACGATGCCGCTTGGCCTCCGCGTCTGTGCTGGTGAGCGTGTGTGCCCCCTCCCTTGGCTTTCTGTGAGGACTAAATGAGCTAACGCAGAGCAGCCCCTCGGCTGAGTGCCGGGCGCACCCTGTGAGCTCAGTCAAGTGTAGGTTTGTTAAAGAGAAGGAGAGTAACATCACTGTCACCCACAGAATGGATTGGGGGAAGCAGAAGTCAGAGCAGCAGGCAAGGAGGGCACCTAGTGGCGGCCTTTCTGCCCTGTCATGGACTTCAGGAGTGGTGTGGGCACAGGGACGTGACCTGTGGCTGTGGTGCTCTCCTTGGTGTACCCCGTGTGTGCATGCGTGTGTGTGTGTGTGTGTGTGTGTGTGTGTGTATGTGTGAGCCATGTGCAGATGGGGTCTCCTGTCATTGAGGACTAAGGGGTTTGCACAGGTGCAGGCAGAATAGTGGATTGTTGCTCTTCCACATCACGTGGAGCATTCGAGTGCATTAGGTGACATTCTCGTGTCTTGTGGCAACAAACTGGGATCCCAAAAGCTCCTGTCTTCCCCACCTTCATGAAATTGTTTCTCGTGGAGAGCCAGGGACGAAGATTCTTTAAGGACTGCAGTTATTCAAGGCTATTGGATACTTGACTGATGGCAATTTTTTTCCTTTTTTTTTTCAACAGGGGAGTGTTTGGGAAACAGGGTTATCAATGCCAAGGTAAGAAAACATTTTTAAAACCACATTAAATCTTGTTCTTGTACCCAGAGAAAACAGGATACATTCCATTAGTATTGTGATAAATAATTGTCAGTAGGTCAAAGGAGATTCCCATGTAATTAAAAATCTTCAATTTTGGTAAATCTTGGCTATATTGTAGACAATGTAGGAGATGTTTATATTTCTAAAGCCAGAATACCCAGTAAATTTCCATTGACCTCAAGTGTTGTCTTTTAAAATGTTGGGAAGTGGTACCATTTTGTGAGCAAGCCTTGAATCTCAGTTTTTTTTTCCCATTGCATTGTCAAGAGGGGTGAGAAATAGCACAATTCTGCTTGCACTTTATCTCCTAATAAACTGTAAACTGTTATTCAAAATTTTTTTCTTCAAAAAAAATCTGAGAACTGCTCAGAGTTAAGCAGTTGATGATCTTGTAGGTTTAAATTTATTTTGATTTTGGCAGTTGTGAGATAAAACTATTAGCATCCCAGCGCCACTGGAAGACCCTTGTTCCGGGGCCTTAGCTAGGCAGGGTCAGGGCAGCCTTTTGTGTGGTCCTCCCTTCCCACTGGGGGAAGCATTATCCCATGGTGTCTTTGCTTTTACTTCTGCTGCATAAATAATTGACAAAATAGCTCTCTGTATCCTAGAGGAGTAGCCTACATGTAAGTAAGGAAATCCTGCCTTCCCTTCTGAAGGAGGCAAGGTAAGACATAATCTGTCTCAGAAGAAATGAATGATACGTCCATGTGGGTCTAATTTTGACTTCAGTGTGTACAAAAATTTTCACTGAATTTTCAAAGTTAGAAAAACCAGATGTAATGATGGACCTGTGTGTTCCATTCAGTCTTCAGTGAGCCTGGGCCCTCTAGCACCAGGAACCTACGTGCCTTCTGGTGACCCACGCATCTCACACATCCCTGGAGAAGTTGAGAAGCCTTGGATAGATGGCATGTCAGTTCTAAGATGAAAATGCATGGTTTAGAATATATCCCTTTAGTTTCTTTTCCCCTTTAGCTTAGAATGCTGCGAGGTTTGATGTTGTTATACTCAGAGGGCCACAGTTGCTTAAGGAGCAGGGAAGAGCATAAATCAGGAGACCTGGGGATACCTTTGTTCACCCGTCCTGAAGGGTGTCAGCCCAGATGCCCAGTGGGAAAGAGGTGTACTGCACTGGCACCGATCACAGGCAAGCCAGAGTAGGGATTCCAGACAAAGCAGAATTCAGAGCAAGGGAAATTTTCAGGGATAAAGGACATTATGCAATCACAATGAGATCATAACATGGTTTATCAGATATGTATCTAACAGTAGGCATCAGAATACATGATACAAAAAGAGAACTACAAGGAGAAATAGACAAGTCTACTGCTACAGTTGGAGACTTTAATCTCCCAGTGCTTGACAGACTCAGCAGTCAGGAAGGTGTCCTCACCGGCAGTGCCATAGCTTGATGTACTGCCATCTGCAGCACAGCACCTGACAAGCAGATGCCGTGTGCTTCTCAGGCTTACCACAAATATTTATCAACAGAAGGCACGTTCTGTGCCGTAAACAACTTGAACATGCCGAAGAACAGAAATCATTGAAACGATCTTCTCCAATCACACTAGAATTTAATTAGAAATCAGTAACAGGAAAATAGCTGGAACCCCACAGAGTATTTAGACATTGAACAAGTAACACGAGTCAAAGACTGAAGTCACGTTGCAGTGGCCTGGGGACAGCCTTTGTTGATGCTGCACAATGAGTTTAGGTGAATGTGTAATTGCTGGGTTTAATTTTCTAGTGTGCACCTGTGTCGTCCATAAACGCTGCCATCATCTAATTGTTACAGCTTGTACTTGCCAAAACAATATTAACAAAGTGGATCCAAAGGTAAGTGGCTATTAGCGTGCTGTTAAGCACCAGCTGTGTGTGTGTGCGCGCGCACGTGTGTGCGCAGGTATGCATATGCAGGTGCACTTTTCCCCCTCCTCCCTTCCCGCTCCCTCCCTTTCTTCTTTTTCTCCCCTCCCCCACTTCCTGTCCACATCCTTGGACCCCACGTGGTATTAGAATGAAAATGTCTCTCCTTTTGTGCATCAGAGCATTGAGCACTTCCGTTCTTGCTTAGTATGACCTTGCTTCGTGAAGGACCCCTTGGTGGCCAACTGGGCATCAGCTCTGTGGTTCTTTTAATGTGGAGATGACATTGGCTGAGTGCAGTGTCTGACCCCCGGGGTGGCGATGCTGAATCGTGCTTCTGTTAAAGTGCTTCTCTGTGCACTCAGGCTAAGCCCACCATCTCTCAGGGTCTCAGTCTGAAATAGAATCCGTCTGCGGGGATTCAGTGAAATCGAACCAACAAGTTCATTGCTAACAGTAAATTATGCTTTTCTATAGGCCATTGGCTCCCTCCCACCTCTTGAGAAATTTCGGGGAGGGGCTACAGCTCTGTACGGGAGTTGGTGTTTTGATTTGGCATTTCATTCTGGCCACTCACATTGCACTCTTCTGGGGTGGGCACATGCTCTCAGTTCTGGAGGGAGAAAGCAGGTGGAGTGGGTGTTGGTGACACTTAGCAGTAGATTTGCAGGTGCTTTGGGAAGTTGTTCACAGAGTAGATGTAAAGAGGTTTGCATCGTGGCTTTTCGGGGAAAGAGAGCAGCGCAATCTCAAGAGGAATGATGACTGCCCCACTTCACATTGCGGACGGAGCTGTTGTTTTTTCTTCAAATTGTGAGGCAGAGCGTAGAGCACCTGGCTGGTGTCATCGCTGGCTGGGAAATTGCACATGCAATTGGACTAAGACCTTGGGGTTCATAGCGTCAGAACCTAAGTACCAGACAAAGGAGAGGGTGAACAAGAGCAGCACTTGAGGGTCCCTCGGGAGCGACTTCCTTCTGCCCAGGTGTCCTGAGTGCCTTCTTTTGTTTCTCTCCATGACACAGGGCTAGTGTGTAGCAGGCCCATTTAATCTTGTCATCAGAGGTTCTAGGCAGGAAGTGTGAGCTTTGAGGACTTGGCAGGAAGAGAGCGGCAGTCCAAATAGAAGAGATGAGGTGCAAGTCTTCATTCTGTTTCTCTCTTCTAAGAGGCACCCCTCATCACTCTCATGTTCCTTAGATGGCGTGCTCAGTCTGGCTAGCGAGACCTGAGAAATCCACCGGAGCTGAGTCCAGTCGTCTTTCGGCTCAGGTGTCCTGGTCATGCTTTGCATTTGGTGGCGCCTATTACAGTTTTCATCAAGGATATTGAGAGGAAATTTTAGCTCTTGTGCTCTTGTGTTTGTTCCTTTTCCAGATTGCAGAGCAGAGGTTTGGAATCAACATCCCACACAAGTTCAGCATCCACAACTACAAAGTGCCAACGTTCTGCGACCACTGCGGCTCCCTGCTCTGGGGGATAATGCGACAAGGACTTCAGTGTAAAAGTGAGATGCTGGGTACCTGCTCCTTTATGGGAACACCGTACCTCAAGCTGGCAGCCTTCTGCAGACTCAGCGTCTGAGCTAGGACTGATAACTGTCGAGTGTACAAGTAATGGATAAGAACATCTTGGTAGCTTAGTACTTAAATACCCCTTACCAGGCATGTCAGGAAGACCACATCTGATCCCCAGTTAACCACCGAACATGAAGTCACACCTGGAAGTCTGTGATGGAGCTAGCTAAACAACACCTGTTTGTTGCCAAGTGCAGATGAGGCTTTGTGCTAATTTAGTAGGTATTTGAAAGAGGAAAAATAAGATGTTGACCAGAGAAGGCGACATAGCCAACACAGAAGGTTGGGTTAGGAATAAAGACTGGTGGGGGGCTTGGGGCTGGTACCCTCATCTGACATAGGTATGAAATGAGGGGTCAGAGCACAGTGGCAGCCCCCCGGGTTCCTCTCCAGGAGTCCTGCGGTGGAGAGTGAGGCAAGAAGCAGGAAGGGGAGGGTAAAGAACAGTGACACTTTGGTCCTGTATTGCAGCTCCCTGGCTGCCTGGTGCCGTCCAGAGCCATGCCTGAGGTGGGCAGGGCTGGCCCTGTCTCTTAGGAGTCAAGGAGCTGTTGGCCTCGAGTAGTTTCCCACTGGGAAGCACACCTGAAGTCTGATCAGATGTGTGGGTCACTGGTGAGAAGTAGCCAACTTTGCTCAGCTGCCTGGACTTCCAAAGCCTGCTTCTGTCAAGGAAACCCACCTGTCTGCTAGAACTGCAGGTTGCGTCTCTCTAGAACACTGTTTCTTGTTTCTTTTCTTACACAGCTGGAATAGCAGCTGACTCACGTGTAGCTTGTAGGGCTTTTGGTTCAGGTGCTGCTTGGTGCTAGCAGGATGGTCTCACCTGGTGAGGATTTCCACCCCGAAAGGCACTGCGTGCTTTTGTGAGGGTTTTGGAGTGCACGGCTCGGCCCAGGCTTGGCTGTGGTTCTAGTCCCTCCTGAAGGCCCAAGTGTAGGTAGCATCCTGCAGCGATGTTCACTTTCTTTGCCATGTGTGGCACTTCTGAGGGGCCAGTACCAGCTTGTGTGTTTCTGCCGGTGTTCCTAAGAGGTGGATTCCCTGTGGAGCCGATGAAGCTGAAACTTCAGGAGCTCTCTCCTCTTGGTTTGTTGTTCTTTTCCTTAAAGAAAGGTTCCTAAATTCTGCACATTCAAGCCCCACAAAAGCTAGGTCGTGTGCTTCCAGAGATGAATGGACTCCGTGCAACAAGAATGTTGCACGTTGTTCCCGCCGTGCCTCCCGGGAGCAGGACCCACTATGTTAGGAGTCTATGGCAGGATTTGTTTTGGCTCTAAGACTTGGTGCCTGCATAGTCCTACGTCGCATCTTGCGCATGCGGAGCTTCACTTGTTTTGCTCACTTCTGACCGTCGTTTACCCTGGCCCTCAGACACTTAAAAGTCGCATGTTCTTCCCCCATGAAGCAGAACCAAAGGCTGCACACACTGAGAGCCACAGCTCACAGGATGCCCGCCCACCCGCAGGCCCGCCCAACCACTACAGCACTCAG
Organism: Capromys pilorides; assembly: GCA_004027915.1. Classification (NCBI taxonomy): domain Eukaryota; kingdom Metazoa; phylum Chordata; class Mammalia; order Rodentia; family Capromyidae; genus Capromys; species Capromys pilorides. The sequence continues at coordinate 227 of PVKN010024983.1, read as the reverse complement.
AAAGAAAGCTCTCCGAGACATTTCCATCCTATGTGAACTGTGATCTTTCTGAGGCATTTAGACTGCTGCCTTTTATTTCACTGTTGAGAGAAAGAGAATTGTCAGTTGACGGGTGTCTTTGTTATTTAATTGGCTGGATTGTCACTATGATGAACATTTCAATCTTCATATTGGATCATGCCATGGAGCTGGCAGTGACAGCTGCAAGTGATTTTTTAGATGCATGC
>PVKN010024982.1:0-14260 GCA_004027915.1 Capromys pilorides | reverse complement strand
TCCCTCTCCTCCCCTCCCCTCCCTTCCTTCCCCTTCCCTCCTTCTTCTTCTTAACTCATTCCATGACTTGGCTAAAGAAGATCCTCAAAGTCAGGTCTTGAGAGGCAGCAGAATTGAGGCAACATGTCCTGTAATGAGGGCTCATTACTCAATGGGCCCCTCTAAATAAATAAATTACAGGATTCTATTTCTCATATGAAAACAAAAAAATTGATGAAGACAAAGATGTTATTTGAAAAGTGTTATGCAGTGTTTGGGAGGATTTTTTTTGTTGTTGTTTTGGTACTTAAAATTTTTAGTTTGCACAAGTTCTCAAGTGTTCTCTGGAACATTTCTGAAAAATAGAAATGTGGGTTTGACCAAATGATTAAAAAACAAGTGGTATCAGCCCTCTCTCGCTAAGCAGCAGGGTTGCTATTGATGCAGGAAGAAAAAACTGATCTTGGGTGTATGATTTCCAATAGTGAACCTCCAAATGATAAAGGGAAAATTGATCCCCAACCTGAAAAATACCTGGGACAAATTCATGTTCTCTAAAACCAAAGAATGAATTTTAGGAACAAATGGAGGTAATGAGCAGAACATATTTATTGAGGGAAAGAAAGCTCCTGTCCAAGAGAGGGATAGGAAGGGGGGTCCCGAGTGGGTGTCCCCCAGAAGCTGTTGCTTCCAGGACTTTTATAGAGAAGACGTGGGAACTCACTTAGGTGGGTATGAGGTGGGACAAAGACTATGGCCAACCAATGAGATCACAAGCACCTTTGCTCAGGTAACATTGATTAAAATTGGGATCCAATGGGAAGGCAAGTCACGTAGCAAGCGGGCAAGAACACCACCTATTGAGCTTGGGCTCGTGATTCTTTCCAGGGTCTTTCAAGGTGATTGATACCTGCTTAGAGTCTCAATCCCTGATGCCCATCCCCAGGGAAGCATGTAGTTGCTTCTGTTTACTCTTGTCTTAAGATCTGGCCCACGGAGGAGTGTCTGTCTCTAGTTGGAAAGTCACCTTGTCTTCCATGTTGTCCTGGAGGGCCTGGCCCTGTCTGACTGCCTATAATATTTCTATCTAATTTAGCTGTCTACAACACTATGACACTTGGCTTGTGAAGATACAGGGCCTCTGGCTTTGGCTAGCAGACTTTTGGGGGAAATGATGCCAGTGTTTTATGGTATAATCCAGAAAACATGAGAAACTCATCAACAGGAAATGACAAGGTGAATATAAAGTTTTTACTAATGGCTTTATGTATTATTTTTGGTGTTTTAGAGACAAGGTCTTAATATATAGTTCAGATTGATCATGAACTCCCTATGGAGCCTAGGCTGGCCTTGAACTCTTGATGATCCTCCTGCCTCAGCCTCCTAAGGGTTGGTATTACAGGTGTGTGCTACTTGTTTTCACAAATTATCAATGTATAGAGGAAAAGATTTACTATTGCTTTCTTCCTGTGCTTTTATTACATTCAAAGTTACTGAGTCAAGATTCTAATGGATAATTCTATACTGAAGAGGAGTTTAAGCCTTTATCAGGGAGTGGTGGGCACACACATATAATCCCAGCATTTTGGGAGAGTGAGGTAGGAGGATTGTTGTAAGTTTAAGGCCAACCCGGGCTACAAAGTGAGTTCAAGGCCAACCTAAACTGCATAGTGAAATCCTGTCTCAAAAAAGCTAAAACCGAAAATAAAACACAACTATTTTTGATAGATCAGGGCAGAGTTTCCCAGGAACTCTGCCCCAAACACTCTCCCCCTCCCCTTTTTTTTTCTTTTTGTCTTTTTTGAGACAGGGTCTTGCTATGCAGTTCAGGCTGGCCTTGAGCTGACTTTCATAGTCCAGGCTAGTCTCAAACTCGCACTGATCCTCCTGCCTCAGCCTCCCAAGTGCTGGGATTACAGGGGTGTGCCACCATGCCCGGCTCACTCTCCCTCTTGGTTTTCCAGACACCCTGCCCCCAAACTCTCTCCTCCTTGGCCCCACACAGAGCCAAACCCCAAACCCCATAACAAGACCGCCTGACTTTGACCTGAGCAAGCAACCACAGAAACTCTCCTTAATTGACATCAAAAGTCTCCCACAGCCCAGGTAGACCTGCCACAATTAGCTCTCACCCAGCTCTTCCAGCTCACAAACACCCTTCCCACTGCTTAAAAGCCCTGTGCCTTGCCTTGCTTGCTGTTCTTTTGGCCGGCTAGACAGCCAGACTTCTTGACGCTCCCAGTAAATCTTCTCATGTTAAAATGCCTGGTCTAGTCAATTGCATGGGTTCACACCTAACAATTTTGATGCAAAAAAATGTATCTTATTAAGAAAAAAGGAAAAATCTAGCTTCCTTCTTCAGGGGTTCATTTTTCCCCTGAAAGGTCCATTTTGATGACAAATGTTTCCTAGAAAGCGCCTCTTCACTCAGAGGTCTGTAATTTCTAGTAATAAGGTGCAGTTCTGTTCTCTCACACATCTTTAATCTCATGACTGTAATCACACCTGCATTGCTGTTTTTTTTTTTTAAGGAGAAAGTTCTTTTTTTTTTTAAACTTTATTTATTTATGTTATGGCTGGCTCAGTCTGCCCTGAGGGTGGGGCTCATGGTGGTGCACCCCTGTAATCCCAGCACTTGAGAGGCTGAGGCAGGAGGATCAATGTGAGTTTGAGCATGTGGTGCCAGGGATTGAACCGTGGTCCCTGTGGTTGCCTAAGCAGGCACTTTAGACTGTTGAGCTATCTTGCTGGCCCTTTTTTGTCTTTTTGAGACAGGGTCTTGCTAAGTAGTTCAGGCTGGCCTTGAGCTCACTTTTGTAGCCCAGGCTGGTCTCGAACTCACATCGATCTTCTTGCCTCAGCCTCCCAAGTGCTGGGATTACAGGCATGCGCCACCATGCTGGGCCCCCATGTTGCTGGTTTTTAGCATCTGGTGTTTGAATCAGCTACCAAGGAGGTTGCCTAGGGAGTGTGCATCCTTCTTTCTGTTTTCTATTTTCTGGTACTGGGGACTGAACCCAGCTCCTCTGTGCTGAGCCACACCCCAGGTCTCTCCTATTTCAGACCAAGTCTCACCAAGTTGCCCACCAAGGGCTGGGACCTATTGTCTTCCTGCATCAATGTAGTCCTTTGTCAAATCTCTCTGAATGTTACCTCCTTACATGCACAAAAGAATGATTTTTAGAGTTTAAAGGAAAAGGAGACAACACCCTGGGGCTGCCATGCTCTCCCATTCAGTAGCTCTCTAGGACAGGAGGGTGATCACAAGTTTCCCTTAAAGCAGGACACTGATTGGTCTTGGCCTCAGTCAAAAGCCTGGGTTCTACCCTGTCCCTCTTTGAGCTCCCGACCTAGGGCTGGGGCTCCAGAGAGGCCCTTGCCTCCAACGCAAACCTCCTCTCACCCGCTCTGCAGCGCCCACACCCAGGACTGGGAGGCCTGGGCCCCCATTCTCCTTATCCCACTGGCCTGTCCTTGCCTGGAGGGTTCAGAGTGACCTACACCCACATGCCAGCTGCAGGGCTGGGACAGAAGGAGGGATGCTGGCTATTTGTGGCCTGGAGATTCCCATCCTATGCAGCTGTGGGTAAACTGCAGTCCCTGCAGTTTCCTGGAGAGGGGCCCCAGGAAACTGCTCCCTGCCAGGGCAAGGACAGCTTTCTGTCTGCTTTGGGGATTGGGGATCCCATGTGCCTCACTGTGGAGAGCAAGTTCTGAGAGAAGCACGAAGATGCCACATTCACCATGTAGACAGCAATATAAATATATTTCCACATAGATAGGAGACAATAAATAGGTGGCCAGCATCTGACAGATGACAGGGCACTATCATGGGGTTGAGCCTGTGATGTGCCAGAGCCCCACAGTGTCTGAGGTAAAATGTGGTGAAAACTGGTCCTTTGAGATGCCCTCCCTGCTGGCACAGGCAGGACACTGAGGCCACCAGGACTGCCTTCCCCACGCGGTCACCAGCATCAGGCAGATGATGTCTTCGCCCATGCCAGGCCCCTGGCAGTGTCTGGATGCCACTCGCCACCCAGGCTGCCCTGGTTCCTTCAGCCTGTGCGCAGCCGTAGCACCCTGGAGAGGGGCTCCTTGGCACTGGAGTAGATGAGGTAGGAGCCGGCCGCCGTGCTGAAGGCCTCCCAGTCCCTGCAGCCGAAGGTGGGGAGGCGGTGAGCGGCCACGAAGCCCTCGTAGCCCTGCCACCTGCAGGGGGAGAGAAGGTGTCAGTGGGGTGCAGCCAGGCTTGGGTGAGATCATCTGCACCTCCCCTGACTTGGTGTGGGCTGCTATAGGGAGAGTAGGCCTGGGAGGGGCTTTCCATGATGAAGAAGGAAAATTGAGGTCCTAGAGGGAAAACAGAGCTGCCCCTGGCCCTGCTCAGGCTCCTCATAGTCACTCAAGACCCTGTTTCGGTGCCCCTCGAATGCAAGGGGCTCCTGCACGGCAAATGATGGGTCCTGGGCTCTGGATAGGATGTATTTTCTACCTAATGTTTTCAAATTGAGGCCCTGAGACCCCTGACCTTCCCCAGCAGACATCTTCTCTGTAACTGAGGTTATGCAAACTCACCTTAGCTTTTCTCCTGATATTTTTGCTGGCTGTCAAATTTTTAGACTTAGGTTTTTTAGTAGTCCAATTTTTATTTTTATTTATTTATTTATTTTTTAAAATTTTATTTATTTATGTTATGGCCAGCTCAACCTGCCCTACAGATGGGAGTGGCACAGTATGTGGTACCAGGGATTGAAGTGCAGTCCCTGCAGTTACCTAAGCTTGCCTAAGCAGGCGCTTTAGACGGCTGAGCTACCTCACCAGCCCGAAATCTGAAATCTTCTTTTTTTTTTTTGTCTGTTTGAGAAAGGGCCTCGCTATGCAGTTCAGGCTGGCCTTGAGCTCACTTTTGTAGCCCAGGCTGGTCTCAAACTCACACTGATCCTCCTGCCTCAGCCTCCCAAGTGCTGCGATTACAGGTGTGTGCCACCATGACCAACTATACTTAGATTTTTAATCCATATAAATTTACTTTGTATATAGATACATCGTAGAGGTAGAAGTTGACTTTCTTCCAGATGAATAGTTAATTACATGAAATCCTTTTATTAAACAATGCATTCTTTTCTCATTGACTTTTTTTCTTGGCATCTTTACAATTTTATTCTTCCACATTTTATTTATTTAGTGGTTGGTTCAGCCTCCCTGGGGTGGAGCTGGCATGGCATATGGTGCTGCGTATCAAACCTCAGTCCCTGAGCTTTGCCTAAGCTTGCCTAAGCAGGCACTTTAGACTGCTAAGCTATCTCACTGGCTCCTACTTATTTATCTATTTTTGCGGTACTGGGGATTGAACTTGGGACCTTGTACTTGCCAGGCAAGCACTTATGCTGCTGAGCTATATCCCTGACCCATACATGCCTTTTAAAGCTACACACCTTTTAAAATTATTTTATTACATAGAAAATTTCCAAGAATGAATTTTATTTTATTTTTATGTATTTAGTACAGCATTACAGGATCTCAACTGCATAGATCAGACTTGACTTGTAGTAACTCTCCTGTTTTCAGCCTCCCAAGGGCTGAGATTATAGGCATGTGCAACTGTGCCCAATCTCAATGGCCATCTTAGTGCACCCGGCGGGTGGGCTGGCATAACATACTGGGGATTGAACCCGGCCACTGCATTCTGCCTAAACAGATGCTTTCATCTGCTGAGCTATCTGGCCAGCTCTATTTTATTTTATTTTTAAATTTTATTTACTTATTTATTTGTTTGCTTGTTGCATTTGTTTGTTTGTTTCTTTCTTTCTTTATTTTGTGGCTGGCTCAGCCTGCCCTGGTGGTGGAGCTGGCACAGCATGTGGTGCCGGGGATCGAACCGCAGTCCCTGCAGTTGCCTGAGCTTTCCTAAGCAGGTGCTCCAGACCACTGAACCATCTCGCCGGCTCCTCTATTTTATTTTTTGATATGAGGTTTCACCATGCAGTTCAGACTGGCTTTGAACTCACAGGCTGGTCTTGGACTGATAGTGATCCTCTTTCCTCAGCCTCCAGAGTTCTGGAATTATAGTCATGTGCTACCATACCTGGCTCAGTAGTGAATTTTACAGAAAATCAAGAATGTTTTTTAGTGAAATGTCAGTGATCAAAACTATTTCAAGGGAGATGGAAAGCTGAAGAAGCCAGTAAGCATATGAGAGCCTGGGAAAGCTGTCTAAAAGATGCTCTTGAAAGGTACCAGAGGGCTGAGGAGATAGCTTGGCGGTCTAAGTGCCTGCTTGGCAAGTGTAAGGACCTGGGTTTGAACCTTGATATTGCCTGCTGCGCTGGCCCTGGATCCAAGTGTGGTGGCATACATGTGTAATCCCAGTCTTGGGGAGGCTGAGACAGGAGTATCACTACGTCTGAGCTACGTAGTGAGAATCTATATCAAATAAATAAATAAATAAATAAATAAATAAATAAATAAATAAATGAATGAATGAATGAATGTACCAGAAGCCAGGTGTGGTGGTGCAAGCCTGCAATCCCAGACTTGGGAGGCTGAAAACAGGAGAATTACTACAAGTCTGAACTACATAGTGAGACTCTGTATACCCTATACCCTGTAGGCTCTATACTAAAAAACCAAACCAAACCAAAACAAAAAACCAAAAACCTCACCAGGGATCAATTTTGTTTTCATTTTTCAAGACAGTCTTGTTTGTAGTGCAGGCTGGCCTTGTACTCATGGCCTCCTGAGTGCTGAGATTGCAAGTGCATGCTACTATGCCTGGCTCAGAGGCCACTTTAATTTTCTATTAAGATATAAAAATCTAATACACAAGCAGTCCTGAGCCAACAGCATGTTAAATATTTATGCAGCATTTGTTTCAAGAATTCAGAGAGCCTCTCCTGATAAAATCACAGGAAAAGTACATCTGCCTTGAAAACCCAAAACATCTGAAGCATGAAGGACCCTCAGGATGGAAAGGCAGTGCACCCAAAGTGATGCTCAACTTGTTCTCCAGCCCCTGCGCTGCTGTTCAACACTGCTTTCAAATTTTTAAATAGTAAAAAATTGCAAATAAGTGCACTAGCAAGGTAGCTCAGCAGACTAAGTGCCTGCTTAAGCAAACACAGGGATAGGGATTTGATCCCCCGCATCACATGCCATGCAAGCCCCACCTCCGGGGTAAGCTGAGCTGGCTCCCAAGACCAGGTGTGGTCGCCTGTAATCCCAGTGCTGGGGAAGATGAAAACAGGAGGATCAAAGAGGAGCAGGAGCTGTATAGTGAGACCCTGTACCAAATACACTAAAAAACAAAACAAAATAAAAATAAAAATAAATTAAATCCAAATAAGCAACAACAGCTGCCTCTATTCTCACATGTAATTATGGTCCTCAGTCCCATGAGATGCTTCTGAAGAGAAACAGAGTGACAATTTGGCCAGTGGTAGGGCATAAAAACCTTTAAGCACCAGGGGATGGAAGTAAGACTCTGGGCCTTAGACCTACAGTTCTGGGGAACCAGATAAAAGTGTAGCAGAAGCATGGCCCTGTCTGTATGAGGAAACCCAGCATGAGGACTTTCGTGTGTGTGGCCAGCATGGTCAATAGTCAGGGTCACATGTGGGCAGCTGTAGCTTGGCCATGTCCTCTGTGAGGGAAGGTGAGCCCTGTGAAGACAGCTCCTCACCTGTAGATAATACTGTTTACTGAGAAGGTATTTCCATCGAAGGAGTTGGCCACCACCAGGAAGTAGTCCTCTCCCACAGAGAAGAACTCCCAATCCAGGGCACTGTGGACAGTGAGAAGTGACAGGCACAGGTGAGGCAGAGTTCATTCTCAACTGCCTCCTGCTTGGAGCGCACTGCACTTCACTCCAAAAGGCCAAGGGGAGCTGCTACAAATGTCCCTCTGGGTGGGCACCCAAGTGTAACAGAGTGGCCCAGGACACGGAGCCAGTTAGGCTGTGTCCTGGGGGGCCAGGAGCCCATGCAGTGCCTTTGGATCATAGTCACATGCCACAGCTTGCTTTTCTTGCTCTTTTTTGAGGGTTACAGTTTTTTTCCCCTTAACTTTTATTTATTTATTTATTTATTTATTTATTTATTGCAGTACTGGAGATCAAACTAGGGACCTTGCAGTTGCCAGGCAGGTGCTTAAGCCTCTGAGCTATCTCTCCTGCCCTTCCCCTTAATTTTTAAAAATTGTGCAAGATATTAAAAACTAAAACCAGACATTTCATTTGACCCAGATATTCCCCTCCTAAGAACCTCCATGAAAGAGTTACAGTTATCATTTGTGTGTGGGTATGTGCGTGTGTCAGAGTCTCTCAGGATGTAGTTCAGGTGGGGCCTGAACTTACTGCACTGCAATCCTTAGGGCTCTGGTCTGAAAGTGACCATGACACCCTCCTCTTAGGTCATGAAGGTGCAGCTTCAGCTGCATTTTCACTCACAGACTTAGGCAGAACCTTGTGCAGTGGGGGCCATGTGGGGTCTCAGCTCTAGAGTACCATGTGTTTCCTGTGGCCTTTGGTGGCCCTGATGGCTGGTTGGGCTGGTTCTGAATCATGTGGCACACAGAGCCCCTTGGGCCTCCCCAGCCTTGCCCTGGCTGAACACTCAGGTCCCTGTCCTAGAACTGTGGGAGGGTAATGTTGCCTGCACCCATGGCGAGAGACACACTCCTAGACCTGTGTCACGGGGGAGTCTCCTGGGATAAGCAGTATCCCCCAAGGGCTGTCTCCCCACAGGACAGCTGGTATGCAGGAAGATGCAGGGCTCTATACCCCATGCCTGTTTTGTGTCCTTCTGGAAGGGTGTGTGACACTGCACACCTCATATCCTTGGCCCCCAGCCCAGTACCTGCAAGTGGGGATATCCTGAAACTTGACAAAGGTCTGTGCTGTGATGTTGAGCTCGTAGATGACTGAGTTGATGACATAGGAATCATTTTGTAGTTGCATTTCCACATCATAGCTGTGACTGTTGGCAACAGCCAGGAAGATCCTGTCCCCTATGTGGAAAACTTCCCAGTCGGCAGCACCAAATGTCTAGGAGGGAAGGAGGCCACTGTGGGAAGGCTGTGCCCCATGCCAGCTGCAGGAGCCCCACCTCCCAAGAGCCTTCTTGGTCTGGGCCCACAGGGCCAGGCCTCTGACCCCAGGTGGCAGCCCTGCATTCCTGGACTCCGGCTTCCTTTGCAAGCCACATTGTCCCTTGAGGACCCACAAGGATGGAGCATGTGTGGGGTACATGGGGAGTATAGGAGGGACACTAGGGAACTGCTAAGGAAGGCAGCACAGGCAGGGACTGTCACAGGCAGATCCCTGATAGGTGCAGGGTAAAAATGGTCTTACAGACCCAGCCCCAGCCCCAGCCCCAGCCCCAGCCCCAGCCCCAGCCCCAGCCCCAGCCCCTCCATCAGTAGAAGTGGGGAAGGTGGTGGAAATGCAAGGTGGACACAAGGACTGAGCTGGCGCTACAATTTCTGCTTCTGCTTTCCGCTTCTGGCTCTGACAGGAAATTCATGCCCCTGACCCTTCTGTTGAAAGCACCTGCAGACTTTAGACATCCTTGGCATACTCACTTGCTCTCAGTCGAGGGCAGGAAAGGGACACTACCTTGGGGAGGGACCTCACTGGGTGAGACCACCACTTGTCTGCACGGCATGTGGCCAGAGTGTGGGTGTGGGATGCAAGCAAAGTTGTAGTCTGGATGGCTGGGATGGGGTTCAGTGGGCTCTGGGGGGTGGAGTTGAAGGGACATCCTGAGAGGACAGACCCCCAATACCCTTGCCGTTCCTCTCAAATCCATGCTGCTCTCTTGCGTTGCATGTGGATTTCAGGAGCCAGAGATAGCTGCAGGCGGCCGGAGGGGCTGGGCCAGCACAGCAGGGACACAGAACTGGGCTGCATGCAGGTTCAGAGGGATTCAGGAGATGCATCAGGATTTCCACTGCAACTACAGGGGGCACCCCTGGAGCCCTGTGCCAGGCCCAAGGGACACAAGGAGGACTAAACAGCACTGATTAAGTCACACATATGACACTGTGATTATGTATTCTGTCTTAGACTTACATGCATATGTTTATGTAGCTATAGTCACCTAATCACACATGTTATATATGCATGAATGTATGTGGATATATATACACACATTTATTTTTCCACTGTGTACTTCTTTCTTTGCTTTCTTGTATAGCACAAACTATTCCTCACTACTTACAGTACAAAACAAAAAAGGGACTGTGGAAAATTCTGTGGCATTAGAGTTTGGATCTAGTCTTCCCATAATAAATCTTTTAGAAATGGAAAAAGGACCAAGAGATGGAGGGAAGGTGGTAGGAGGGGAGAGCAAAGGGACATAAAAATAATTAAAATATATAGCAAAATACATAATCACGATGTCATACGTGTGATGCAATCTTCATGTTTTACTTTGTCTCAGTTTTTAAAATGAATTAAACATAAATACTTAGTATATTCATACTTGGATGCATGGAAAAATTTGAAAAGTTCTCCAGTAATCTTTGGCAGGAACTTAAAAAACATCTATATTTATTTGCCTCACAGCTTCCTGGCCATAATCTATTCTACTTTTACATCTAATAATGAGAAATTAGCTTTAAAGCTACTATAAGTAGACGATCAGGGCTCAGATATTGTAATCTGAATATAAATTGGGAGGATACCTTCATTTTTGTATTTAGTGAAATGGTAAATTCCCAGCTTTTTTTTTGGTACTGAAAATTGAACTTTTTAAAAAAACTTTCTTTTCTTTCTTTCTGTCGTGTTATGGCCGGCTCAGTCTTCCCAGGGGCTGGGGCTGGTGCAGCATGTGGTGCCAGGGATTGAAATGTGGTCCCTCTGATTGCAGAAGTAGGCGCTTTAGACCACTGAGCTATCTCGCCAGCCCGAGAATTGAACTTAGAGCCTCATGCTTAGCCAGGGATATAGCTCAGCAGCATAAGTACCTGCCTGGAAAATGCAAGGTCCCAAGTTCAATCCCCAGTACCAAAGAAAATCTAATTTCATGCTTGCCAGGCTGGTGCTTTGTCACTGAGCTATACTCTTGGCCTCTCCCCTTTTTGGGGGTATGTATCTAATTTGTTATCACTGTTATTTCTATCAGGTGATTTTTCAGAGGATTTAGCACCATGTTGGAATTGTTATTGCCACTTTATGGTCTGCAGTGTTTGATCACTACATGTATACATTCCAACTTAGTATCCCTTCCCAAATACTTCTACACCCAAATGGGAGCAAGCATATTCCTTCATTAATCACATTCTTAGTGGAAAAAAATAATAAACAGCACTGAATTCAAATGGCAAAAACCTAAGCCAGGCTCTGGAGGTGACCAGGAGTTTGCAGTCCAGGCCCCTTAGTGGGAGATGCCAGAGTCCATTGTAAGTACGGAGCAGCCACATATAATCATAGTTAGATAGCTCAAAAGAGAAGATAGAGACCTCAGGGTATGCAGAAAAGGGCACAGCAGCACAAGGAAGTGACCTCAGCAACATCCGGTGTCTTCAGAGTCACTGAGTGGGGCAGGACATGGCTCGGACAGAGCTTATCATGTGCCAGCCCTGGGTTGCAGCCCCAGCATCAGAAGGGAAAGTAACTGATAGAAAAACAAATGCAACTAGTCATCTATAATCAGTGAAAATGCCCTTCAGAAATGAAGTGAAGGCAGGTATTTTTTATATGAATGGCAGAACTAATTAATCACAGACCTGCATTATAAGAAACCCTGAAGGAGGTTTTTCAGATTGAAGGAAAATTGTAATGGGTAGAAAGTAATATATGTAGAAAGAGATGAAGAGGACACTAGGAATGGTGTGTGGATATTTGAAGAAAACATTTTTGGCAAATTATAACTTACATAGAAGCTTATAACTTACATAGAAGTATGATTTTTATGTGCTCTCAATGGCATGCTGCATAGACAGGGATAAGTGAAACCATATTATTGTTAGGTTATTTCATTGCATGTGGAGTAGTTTAACGTAATTTAGACTTGACTATAAGCTGAGCATGGATACTGTAAATACTAGAACAACAAACTTACAAATAAAAGGACACACCCAAGTCAGTAATCTGCTCACCCCAAAATTCCACACAATGCTGCCCAGCTGTCTAGGTATCCCCAGGCCATCCCAGACCAGGTTGACTAGTGATGGTTAGCAGGAAGCAATTGCAGAGCCACAGCAGAGGGCGCCATTGCCCTACTCTGCCCTGGTGGGAACTTCAAGCAGCATTTTCAGCGTCCCAGAGCCCCAAGTTATCCAGGTAAACAGCTTTGAACTCGGGACTTTGCACTTGCCAGGCAGGTATTTATGCTACCAGGCTATCTCCCCAGCTCCCTTCTGCTGCTTTCACTGAGCCTGTGTCTGTCCATACTAATTGTCCACAGGCAGGGTCCCCACTGTGGGCTCCTTGGGACACACTGGCGCTGTGCTCTCAGGCTTCAGTATTAAGAATCTTAAGCCAAATAAGCTTCCACAATTTCCACATCACCCCATCTTGGTCCCTCTGGCATAGCAGCAAGAGACAGGCTGAGTATAGCCCACAGCTGTGGCCGAGCAGCCTGACAGCCCTGCAGGCTGGCATCAGATGCCTGGGAAGGCTCATCCCTCCCTCAATCTGAGCTCCCAGGCTTTGCCACCTGGTGAAAGTCCTGCAGTTTTTGCTCCAAGATCTAAGAGCCTGGAGGGCTATGTCCAGGACCTGCTTTTGATGCCCTCTGGATAGCTGCCACCTCTTGCTTGCTCTGCCTTGGCTGCCAATCCCAATCCCTACCTGTGCCCCAGTCACTCTCCAAACCAGCCTCAGTGCCCAGGAGACAGCAAGGATTGCAGAGGCTGAGCCATGGAGAGCCCAGATTACATCTGTGTCTTACCAGAAAGGACTGGAAAAGCCGGAAGGAGCCGACAAGCCAGATGTACAGGTGGGAGTGTACCCTTGTAGAGGTGCCATTGAAGGTGTTGGCCACCACCAGGAAGGAGTAGGGCCCCACTGTGAAGAACTCCCAGTCGTAGGCACCTGATGTGGCAATGCTCTGGTGGGGCTCAAAGCGCCTGGTGCTGGAGTTCCACTTATAGATGACACTGTCGATGTTGTGGTTGTCACCTAGAGTCAAGGGTCACAGAAAATGCCCATGGTGGCCTGCAGGACCACAGTGCCCTCGACGGTTCTGTCCCACGTCCCTGCCTGCTCTGAACATGTGCTGCTATCAGCATTTGTTCTCTTTCCACTCCAGCCCAGCATGGAGGACCATGCTCCTTGCTAGCTGCCCACAGCCCAGGCCCAGGCTGCTTGCCTCCCACTGCATCCTCCCATATTATCCTGCAGGTCTGAAGGCCACCCTGCTGCTGCCTCCTGGGTGGCTGCTCCTGGCTCCTGGAAGTGCAGGGTGGGCCATTTCCTCATCTGTCCTGCTGGCACTACCCTGGCTGCACTACTTCTTGGCTTCCCAGGGCAGAAGACTTACAGGCCAGGCTGCCACCTTGGTCCCTCTGTCCCCTGGGTCTAGGTCCCCGTGGTTGCCTACTGCTTGCAGGCACCAAGCCCAGAGGCCAAGCTTCCTGGCTCCCTGGCTGTGCTGCCCATGTCCAACAGAGCTCAGTGCAAGGCTGTTCTTAGGGAAGCAGGAAGCTGACACAATGTTCAGGTGTCTGCAGGCCATTCCACACCATCACCCTGGGACTGATACTGTCCTGCTGTCCCAGGGTTCCACCTGCTCACCTGGGCAGGCCACACTGTGCCCGAGGACAGGCTGACATTAGCTTGTTATTTTCAAATCAGGATAGAAGCCAGCAGGCAGAATTCCTGTTGGTAGGAACCACACAGGACCCTATCTTCCTCACTAGCACAGACATGCAGGTGACTGTGACAGGCTGGCCTCAAAGCTGTATTCTTGCCACAGCCACCAAGTGCTAGTGTTACAAAGGATGTGGCACCATGCCTGGAAGTTTTTTTTTTTTTTTTCAGTACCTGGCATTGAACTTGGGACCTTGTGCTTCCCTGAAAGGTGCTTGTGCCACTGAGATATCTTCCCAGCCCAACTTACAATTTTTTTTAGTAAGATAAAAATCCACCTTGCTAACTGGGTGTGGTGGCACACGCCTATAATCCCAGCACTTGAGAGGCTGAGTCAGGAGGATCAGTACAAGTTCGAGACCAGCCTGGGCTACAAAAGTGAGCTCAATGCCAGCCTGAACTGCATAGTGAGACCCTGTCTCAAAAAAGACAAAAAAAAAAAAAAAAAAAAAAAAAAAAAAAAAAAAAAAA
>PVKN010024981.1:0-14266 GCA_004027915.1 Capromys pilorides | reverse complement strand
GCCGTGCCCTGCCTAAAGACGCAAGCCCGTGCTCTCTTCCTAACCATGGTGTGTGTTTTCTTCCACAGGTGACGTCCGCCTTCTGCATCAAGAAGTTTAAGCAATGCCAAGGAACAATTCTGCTATCCACCGCTGAAGGAGAGTCTTTCAGGTCCCTGAGTTCACTGTGGATGGCTTTTAGTCCCATCCTGTGTTCCCCCCCCGCCCCCCAGTGGGCCCACATCTGAGAACGAAGTGTGTGACTGAATTCCCACTGCGAGGGCTGGAGAGGAAGAGCGTTCCCACGGGTGCTTCCGCAGAGGGGGCGCCTGCGACCACCTGTGTCCGGGGCCCTGCGCTGGTGTTTGAGTGTTTAAATCTGTTCTCTTGTCCTTCATCTCCCTTAATTTTCTTATTTTGACATGCGCATCAAACAGAAGAACCTTTTTCTTTTCTTTTTTTTTTTTTTTATACCACCAAGATCCTAGTCTTGCTTTTATTTTTGCATTGTTATGTTGCTCCTTCCTAGCAGATTCTTTATTTCTTTTTCCCTTTGCATCATGGGACTGTAATACGTTGATATGTGTGGGAAGCTTCCAAATCAGGCCAGATTCTAAAACACGCTAGGGCCCAAGGAACCTGTTCTTTGGGGGAAACCATTTCCTTTCGCATCTTGCTTCTCACCTGTAGAGGGAGGACCTTGGGCAGTGACTGCGCCTGGGGGACTACGGGAGGAATCGCCTCTCTCCAGCAGTGGGGAAGTCACGCAGGACAGAGCCCCGAGGGGCACCCCCGAATGTGTTCTGGTGCTTTTCTATCTCTTATTGCTTTTCCCATTGAAAAGAACACAGAGAAGTTATAGACCGTGCGGCCCCACAGGCACGTGGAAGCCCGCTCTCCTGGAAGTCGGTGCCCCTCCCATCGCTGGGAAGTTTCCATCTCTCCATGTTTTCTATTTTCTAGTTTTATTTCCCTCAAACATTTTTACATAGTGTCATCGTCCTGCACGCATAATTTTTGTAAGCTTTTTCACTTACTATTTTATCAAAGATGTTGTGTTTATATTCGTGGGTATTCCTAAACATTATGCTAATAGTTTCATACTATCTAACCTCCTGTAATTTCTATATTGTTAGTCACTGGGAGGCTGCTCCCAGTTGGCCCTTGGGATGAATCCCTTTGCGCGTGACCTTGTTTCTGCATGTGGGTGAACTTCCCAAGGCTAGATTCTAAGGACTACCTTCTGATTATTGAACCAGTTACAAGGCTTTTTCACAAATGTATAGCAAATAGGAATTGTTGAGTGTAAGATACGAGACACACTAAGCTACAACTATGAAGATACAATATTGCATCTAATCCTTAGCTTAGGAATAACCCTTTGTACTTACTTCAGTATGGTGTCGATGTAGAGTTGGGGAGCTATCTTTCTGTGTACTCCATCCTGGCCCTCGCAAGTGGGGTTGTCTGAGCTGGTGTGCCTACTGCAACTTAAACTGGCCTTCTGGCTTTGAGTAGACAGCCAACGCTGTGGATGAACAAAAGAGTCTTAGAAGGAACCCATTAAATGACCGTCTAATCAGATAGACTGCACAAGCCCCACCCCAAAATTCTATTCTCATTTTTTTTTTCAGGCAGTAGTTGAAAGGCCTGTTCAGGTCCTTCCTGACATTTGCAGGGAGAGAACACAGATGAAAGATTTATTTTAAATTTAACCTCAATAATGGCTTAAACAGGACTCTCATTCGGCAGGGCCCCTCAGTTCATGGTTTCAGATGCTGAGTGATGGAACGAAGTTTCCATGACAAAACACAGCCTGTGACTGGAAAGCTCGGATATTCTGTGAGAGAAAATGTCACTTCCATTTCACCAAGGCGACTAAAATACCTGCTGTTCCTGAAGCCACCAGGAAGAAGGTCATGTCTGCGCCACACAGACTGGAAAATACATAGGTGGCAGAAAGAAATAATTACTGGCCATAAGACTGTACAGAGAGAAAAACAGTCCAGCTTCGCACCCTCGATTCAAGTGGGGCAGATGAATGATATCAATAAATTGTATTTAAAGCTGCCCCTGGAGGACACGTCAGATAATCTCTTTACTGTTTTCCCTCATATAAGCCTTCTGTGTGTTCCTAGTTCCACTGATGATTTCTGTTGGCTAAATAGGTAGGCTTCTGTGTATCCCAGGGCCAGTGGCAAATGTGCTTCTTCTGTGGATCCGAGAATCTCCACCATGTCCTCAGAATCCACTTGTGTGAGGCAGGGACTTGTAAGAGTTGCTGCTTCTGCCCCTCTTAGACATTTCTGCATGGGGTCTCCCCAGGCTTTCTGTTATGTTAAATCGTGACTTCTAGTGTAGCTCTTAGAAATAGCTCATGCCGGGCATGGTGGCACATGCCTGTAACCCCAGCACTTGGGAGGCTGAGGCAGGAGGATCGATGTGAGTTCGAGACCAGCCTGGGCTACAAAAGTGAGCTCAAGGCCAGGCTGAACTGCACAGCAAGACCCTGTCTCAAAAAGACAAAAAGAAAGAAAAAGGAAGAAAGAGCTCGCGTACTGACTCTTCCTCTCGTCGAAGTGCTACATGCTTGTGTGTACTAATTGCGGCTTGTGTACCTGTGCACCACCTCTGAGTGTTGGGGGCTTGGTTTAAATGAGCAAATCAGTGAATTAAATAATAGAAGAATTGTCATGTGTTGTTTTGGTCATTCTATGGAGAGTGAAAAAAAGAATTTTCCTTGTGTTAGAATCATTTCTAAAGAGAGTCCATTCTCAGAGTTCCATGGGTTGGCTGACGTCTTGGAGTAGATAACCAGAACTTTCTGACTGAATCACAACAGAAGGTCCCCGTGCTCTGGCTCTTGTCCATAGAGACTGATGTCTCAGGCCAGTCTGGATGTCACATGGGGCATGCTGCGCCCTGGTCCCTCTCCTCCAAACCTTATAGATGCCAAGAGGAATCAGGAAACAGAGTATGCCACTCCCCACCTGCTGCTGCTCCGTCCACAGTGTCCACAGCAAGACTCTCTGGGTGGTTGTCATGGAAACATCCCCTGCCACAGCCTCTAGAGTCTCAACAAGGAAAGGCTCAGAAGTCAGGTCCTGGAGAAGGGCTGAGCCAGAGCTGAAGGCCACACTTCCCAGTGCGCTCTTTGATCCCCTCCCCAGCCACAAGCAGAGAGGCCTCTCTTGTGCTGTTGATTGAACCCTTCATGGCCTGTTCATTTATTCCTGATCTTGGCAGATACTTCAGGACCAGCCCTGGTGTGGGATCCAGTCAGGACTTGGGAGCTGTGCATTCATACTGACACAACACCAAATATTTTAAAATAGTTTTTCCCTTACAAAAGTCTTGTTTTTCAAGGAATTCCCCATATTTCCCCATCTGTATGTATAAAAGGAATCTGAATCCTTTGTCTTCCACCCTTTTGCCTTCTATTGGAGGAGCCAGGTGAACTGAAGATATAGGACTGACACCCAAAGGCAGAGGTCAAGTGTGGGGGCTGATGGGGACACAGGGAGATGTGCAGGGGACACTGTACAAGGTGGAGGAGCCCTTGGGATGCTCAAGGGGGAGGAAGCTGAGCCCCCCAAATTCTGTCTAGGAGATAACCTGCTCTTTGTAGGACAGAAATTTCCCAAGAAACAACTGGAGGCAGAGAGCAAGCTGCCAGCTGCGAACGACGGCCGCTGCTGTGCACCTGCTGCTGCCCAGGCAAGGGCAGGGCGCTAAGTCGGCCGGCAGCTCTGAGGATGCAGTGAGGAGAAAGGCGCAGGCAAGGACCCACGAAGGGTATACCAGCCTAGGCTGAGGGTGCAGCGAGCGGCAGGGCGCTCTTCTAGCATGCATGAGGCCTTGGCCTCCATCCCTAGCACTGAAAAAAAAAAAAAAGTAAAGAAATGAAGATGTCACATCTGCAGATTGCGCAGTCTTCTGTGGCCTTGTGTCACGTGGAAGGCAAGCATGCTCCCTGCTCGGGCTGCTTCTCCCGTGTCTCATGCCTCTGTGCAGTGTCTGGTAGGAGGCACGCGCATGCTGCTGCCTCGAACACTGGAACATGTTTGTTGCCCTGTGTGCAACTTCAGGAAGAAAAGGGTGCACACACCCAGCGCGCCTTGATATGCTCATGTGTAAAATGGCTCCTCTTCCTCAGAGGGCTGTGAGGGTGTCATGAGGCAACTCAAGAAGTCCTGAGGGCTTGGCACTCTGTCACTGCCCAGTGAATGTCTCCCCCCGCCCACCCGTACTATTGCCATTCTCCGCAGTTCTCTATCCAAAGACACCTCTGGTTTTCTTCCTCTTGAACTCTTATTCTACTGTTAGAGCCCAGTTTGATAATCACCTGCACTGGTCAAACAATGCTCACAGAGCAGCCCTGACATCTCTGTCTTGTGAGATGTCCCACTCAGGGCATGCGTGGGCTACCTGGCAGTAAGCCAGGGTTTCTCCTGGCCACAGGCTTGGTCAGGTACCACCCACCTGCTCTGCATAAATGGAGTGTAACAGTCATGCTACTTGAAAGCAGCGGTCGTCCATCCCCAGCATGGACTCTTCAGGCCACTCCTGCCCTGCTGGACTGAAGAGCTCCAGAGGAAAGAGGCGCCATCTTTGTGGATTTTGCAGTCTGTGCCTGGACTGTTGCAGGAGCTCAGGGAGTGTTGTGCGACTGCGTGACACTGCTCTGCACCATTCTTCAGTGGCCCTGTGACTACATTCGTGGCCCTTCCCCCTTCTGGCCTGGCTGGAGTATTGCTCATCCTTAGGTAGCACCACCCTGTCCTCACCTCGCACCCCAAGGCAGGGCCACTGGTCTTTCCCCATGTGGAGATGGAACTTGGTTTATGAACTTGGAAGCTGTCCTGGAGACCATCTGGGAGGGACCTTGGTCATGGTCCAGCATCTTGCAACAGGAGTTTCCAGAGAAGATATATAAGCAGTGATTGAAGCATATGGGGAATATTTACATTAAAAATGTGAAAAGCACGTGGCCATAAATCCACCTCAAAACCCTGCCCATCACTTCAAACACACTTCTTCCAGCATTCATGCCAGGTTCTCGAGCGGTTCTGGAAGTTCTTTCGTGAGTGTGTTTACAAAGCATGCCAAAAAATACACATGCTGGTATAGATAAAATACCCCCCCCCCAGGACCATATACTTCGGCTTATTAGTTGCCCAGGTAACATCTCCCACTCCAGTTGTGGTTGCTTTTGTCTCTTAGAAGTGGCTGATCACTGTGAGGCACAGCTGGTCACTATGGTGCACATTGTATAAACCAATCCCTAACTGACAAGTCATTCTGTCTCTGTACTTCCTGCTTGCTCATTCAAGGCAAGCTGTAGGCCAGCAGAGATCAGGGCCTGACCTTCTGGGAATGATCCCAGTCAGTGCCCATCCACATAAATAAACCTGCCTCCAAATCCTGGGCTTGCCACTGCATCAGGTGTGATGGTCAGGAGACTCACCATGCAGACCGCAAGGAGTGCTCCAGGTCCCAACAGAAAGGCATGCCTTCAAGATTTTCTGAGTCCCTCAGAGGTCTGCAAGAGAGTTCCTGGCTCCCTGCTCAGGTCAAGGCTCAGGTCGACCCCAAAAGGAGGAGGACACAATCTGTTCCTCTGTTTACCTGCCTGATTCTAGTAAAAACCACCACTCCCAGCCCCCTAGTTAGTCTGCCAGCACTGCTCAATTTAAGAAGAGCTTGACTAACCCTTGTTGGTTGACGCCACCCTCATGGGTGAAGGGGGTTGGAGCGTTTAACTCCTGGGTAGCTGCAGAATGAACGTGTGAGTGAGCAGCACAGACAGCACCAGCCATAGGCTGCTCCACCTGTGCACCAGGACGGGGAAGCACTGTTCACAGTGGCTGACTGGGCCCTCACCTGTGGTTCTGTGGTGACTGACATGTGGCATAACAGAGCCCTCATACCCTCCTCAGCTAAGTCTTACCTAAGTCCCCATACAGGATGAAGACAGGTGGGCTTCTGAATGGTCCCTCTCTGAAGGGCACCCATCCTTTGTTGCATCACCTTCAAGGGTACAGAATATACACTGTAGGGAGACAGCATGGGAACTAATTAGTTAAAACCACAGTCCCTGACTCAGGAAAGGGGGCTTTCATGGAGTTAAAATGAAACCAAACTGCTCCCTATATCTCAAAGAAAAAAGAAAAGAGAGGCCCACCCTTGAGAATGCCACCTTGGCACCCTTATTGGCCACCACAGCTGCTGCCAACACCTATAGCTTCCCTCCTTGCTCCTGATTTCTCTATTTCCAGCCAATTGAGAGGGTTCTAGCTATCCATTGCCTGAATTCTGCCACACAGACCCTCACCCTCCCTAAGCCTCTGCTTATGGACCTCTCCTGGTCAGATGGCATCATCTAAAGCCTGCCCAAGATGACTGCCAGCAATTCCTTTTGAGTCCCTCACTTTGAATGAAGAAAAAAATTGGACTTTCAGTCCTGACAAATTAATTTTGTCCTGTTGGGCCTAAATAGATAAGATAGACTAAGCCCTATGAAACTGGGCTTATGAGAGCCCATGATCATTGAAAGAGTCCAGGGAAAACCTGTGACTTTCCTGGTAGACAATGGATCAGAACTCTCTGCCTTCAGAAGTTCCCTCTGTCAACAATTTACAGTCACAGGGCCAACTGGGACTCTTGCCTCCTGCCCCTTCTGCCAGCACAAACTTATAGTCTAGGTAGACGTCTCCTTCACACCAAGCCAGTCAGCTGCCCTCTTGTCTCCAGAAAAAACCTTTGTGGCTCCCAGCTCATACAACCTTCTTGGCCTGTTTTTAGATTTAAAAGATGTATTTCTCTGCATCTGAGATAAAGGGCCATCTCACTTGGACTCAGTTACCATGAGAGGTAAAAAAACTCTTCCTCCTTGTCTGTGCATGACAAGAAAGCCAACTTAATCATGAAAGCAAAGCTACAAGGCCATCTGGGAGGCTTTCAGATTCAGCCCAAGCCAGACAAATTTTATCTTGTTCTGCCCAACGATCCCAAGTCCCGCCTGCCACCTCACATTCATCAACCCCAACCTACTCAGCTACCTGAGATGCCACCACTGCCAGTTCCATCTCCTGCTCCACAGACTCCTGCTAATACTGAAGAACAGCACCATATTTTAGAGGGGGCTCAAGCCTGGTTGAAGTCAACAGTCCCTACCACTGAGGTTGATCCTGATGCTTGGGTGAACAGTCTCTCCCTGACCACATCCAGACTGAGACTGTAAGTCACAGAGGGCCATGAATCCTTAGATCAGAATCACACTGCTCTCCTTGAAGACCCCAAAGAGGGAGAGAAGAAGTCAATGAAAATGTCTCAAGTTACACAGTGGGTAACTTCAGTGACTTGAGACATTGTCGTTGACTGTGAGATTGATGTACAGGAATTTGTGTACACACATCAGGGCCTTCTACCTCTCCTGGAATGGGACAAGCCTCCCTCGTACTTGGGTTCTCTACCATGGACTGGTCATTAACTTTGCCTGTACCATGAGAGGAAGAATGGTAGCTACACCAGCCTGAAATGCCTGATAATCATAACCATAAAGGCCTGAGAGACTTGTTTCTAGAAGTATGGAAAAAGAACTCATGCTCCTTTGGCGACCAAGCCTTGTCCCAAGGCAACCCCTACCTGCATCAAACAATATGCCTCTCCCACCTGTAAAGCCAGTTCAAGATCTCTGAGCTGCCAATGCCTCCTCTTGCTGTTGTTCACTATATTTCCAAGCTGCTTGTTGGAAAGACACAAAAGCCACTGTCCTTCTGAGCAAGAAAGTCGACAAGCTCACCTCAGGCACAAGACCTAACTGTCCAGGTGCCTCATGCTGAATTGGGATGGATGAACTGTTCTAGAAAATGAACACCCTGACCTCAGTAGAGCCTATCGTAGGGTCGCTGACAGTCTTTGTCTTAGTTCCTCTTCTCTCATTGCTGGGACAAATACCCAACACTCAAAATGAGGGAAGGAAAGGTTTATTTAGCTCACAGCTACTGGAGGTTTCAGTCCATAATCATCTGGCTCCAAGGCAGAGTGGCACATGGCAGAGGGCAACCTTTCATGGTGGCAGCTAAGAGCAAGAGCTCAGGGACAGCTAGCAGCAGCTCAAGAAGCTAACTTCTCTTCCTACCTTACACTGAAATGCAAAGCACCTGCCCCAGGGGAGAGGCAGCACCCATTTCCACAATAATCAATTACAAATTCCAGAATAATCTTCTTGCTTCTAGTTGGGTCTTGGCTCAAAGATCACATGCAATATGTCTCGCAATGGTTTGCTGGGAAACAAAGAGGGGAGAGACGTAGCAGAAAATGTGTCTTCCAGCCGCTGTGCTTCAACTTCCTGGTTGCTCAGGTGACAGTTCCTGTTCCAGATCCAGGTGCTCCTGTCTCTTAGAAACAGCTGGCCACGGTGATGCATGATGGACAAGCCATTCTGCCTCTACTTCCTGCTTGCTTATCCCACGTAAGCCCCAGAGCCCCAGTGATCAGGGCCCAGCATTCTGGGAATGAACGTGATCAGCACCCGTCCAATACCTTCACGTTCAAATCCTGGTGTCCTCTGGGTGTTTCCGCTTGCTGCTGTGCTGCTGCTGCATGATGTCCAGTGGAAAGGCAGGCCACAGGCCCTGGCACTCAGTGACCTCTGGATCTTTGCCAAAGTCAAAGTAACCTTGGAAGGTCAATATCTGGGGTTGATTCAGGACAATGAGGCCACTGTGACAGCAACGACTAAAGAGCCATTGCATGGTTATCTCATGATGTTCCTCTGAACACGAAGGGATGTTTTCCCCAGAAAATGCAAACAAGTCACCAGGTTTTGGGAGCTGTCTCCACACCAATAAGGTGCTGGGGCTGGGGACAGCAGATTATGCATGTTGAAGCCATCTTCCTGCTTTTATCCCAAATGCATCTTTCACCTTGTAGGTGTTCCATTTTCATTTAAAAATAACACAGCCTCAGGTTTCCAAATCAAGAGTTTAGAAGCACTCCTTTATTTCTTAAATTACGAGATGGGTGAATAGCATTTGCAATAATCTTACTTAAACCAAAGTGAAATTCCACGTGTTCATTAGCTTTATTGCCTTCGGTTAAGTGCAAAAGATCAAACTAGTGCTCCTCAGGGCCCGTTGCCCGCTGTCTACTGGAAGCCCCACTGTTGCCACGCATAGCGAGGGCTTCTATTAGCCATTCCCACACCAGCTTTCTTCACCCTCTCCTCAGTTCTGATAGCTCCCTGCTCCACTTCAGCCCTTGCAAAGGTCTGCTACGCCCACTGGGTTTTTTTTTCTTCCTTTTTCTGAGCTGAGGGAAGAATAAGAAGAGAAGCTGCCTCTGGGCTGGCGCCGAGAGCACTTTCTTCCACTTCACCTGCCGCAGCCTCTGGATGAGTCTCCCAGAGGCCAAGCGCTGCACACCGCGCATGCCTCCGCCTTCTCCACTTCCCCTAGCATCCCGGGCCGAGCAGCCGCTCTCCCACAGTGCACGGACTCCCCATGCTCGCTGTCAGCTTCTGTCAGAGGCACTGGGCCATGCGTGGAGGCTTTGGCTGAGCCCTGCGCCCTTAGGAACCAGAACTGACAGGGCGCGAAGTTCCTGCACCAGGACAGTGCAGGCCGTGGGCACCAGCCCGATGTGGGTTTCCAGCCTGCCAGCCCCCTAACTGCCCACCAAGCACCAGTGCCCGGCAGCAGCGTCCTCGTCCCTCTGCCTCCAGTGCCTTCCAAGCCCAGCAGCCCTCGGGCTCTGACCCCTTCTGTCCTTGGAGGCTCCAGAAGCTGCAAAGCTCCCCCTGTAAGTGTGGACCGTCTCCGGGTCAGAAAGCAATTCTCCTCTTGCTCCTGAGAGCACGGTACCTTCCAGCCCTGGAATCTTGGACTTAGGTCCCTTTTTAAAATGAGTTTTCTTTCTCTTATGCTCCTTCTGTAATGAAGTGGCACAGCGTCTCATCCCATTAAAAGACGGCAGGCTTTCATTCCTAGCCGAAACACTGCCTTCAACGCAGCGCTCTTCCATTCGGAGAGATCAATCTCTGTGACGCCCACAGCTCGCCTCTGCGTTGCGCGAGCCCTGATTCATCCTGCAGCATTCGCAGCTTCAGAAACCTCGAAATCCCCGCTGATGAGGTGCCTCAGGTAGAGTCCTGGTTTTAGTTTCTGTGTTAGAGAAACGAGAGGCTGAATGCAGTAATGGCCCAGGCTGTCCCTTCTTTGCAATACTGGTCACTCCCTGAATAAAGGCGAAGAGAACACATCTGCGCTGCCTTTGAGCTCCTTTCTATAAATAGGCCAGGGTGGAAAGGACAGGCACGACATGACGAGCGAGCGGTGGAAATTTCCTTCCTGTGTTCTCTTTCCCAGCTTGGGCAGCTCAGCAGGAAGCCTTTGATGCCGCTCTGGGAGCAACTTTGGGCCCCGCCCTCCACGCACGTGCGTGCGTGTGCGTGTGCCTGCGTGCGCGTGCGTGCGTGCCCTGCAGTGCCGTGCTGTGCTCCTCCCACTCTGCTCTCAGCATGGCTGTTAGAGACCTCCGTCCTCCTCGAAACTTCGGTTTCCCTGTTCCTGAGTCGCCCTCCAAACATGGCGAACAGCCGTGCTTTCCGCTGCCCCTCTGGTGTCCCTTTCAGCGGCAATCCCTGCAGCTTCCTCCAGGTTATGGGGTTAGCTTCCGGGTTCTGCACTAGAGGCGCCCTCTGTCCTTCATCTTCCCCACGTCAGTTCCCTCCTGCTCTTGGGCTGCGCTTCCGCTCTCGCGAATTCCCCCGGTCGGCTGACGCCTTGTGCTTTCCGTGGGTCTCTTCCCTTCATCTCCACTGAGTACCCCCACTCGAGGTATCCCGATGTGCCTCACTAAGCTCCTTGAGCCTCCAGAACCCGGCACCAGGGTGGCTCCCCTTCCCTCGCCTTTTCTGTCTCCTCTCTACCCCAGCCTGAGCTTTCACAGTGCTGTCGGCCGGATTCCTGGTCTCCGTTGCCTCCCCCGCCTGCCTTGGCTGGCCATGTCTGATTGTCCCGGCCTTGGTCCTCCACAAAGCTCCTCCTCTTGAGCCGGCTGGGGGTCTTTCTCCCGGTGATGTCCTCTGGTTTCCCCACCTCGCTGCTTGGCAGCCTTTAGGTTGTTGGTGACCGGCATCTTGCCAGGTCCGCTCTCCTCCTGGCTTTTGGGAGCCTGCTGCCTAGAGATGCCCTTCCTGCCTTTGCACGCAGCTTCCACGCTCTCTCCCGACGGCGGGCTGCCTTTGGGTCTCTCTCCCGGGCGGCC
This sequence comes from Capromys pilorides, assembly GCA_004027915.1. Classification (NCBI taxonomy): domain Eukaryota; kingdom Metazoa; phylum Chordata; class Mammalia; order Rodentia; family Capromyidae; genus Capromys; species Capromys pilorides. Next base: position 3,016 of record PVKN010024981.1, on the reverse strand, counting down.
TCTTGCCCCATCCCTGGGGCATCTCTTTTACACCCATATCTTCCCTTAGCATCGAGATCCTGTGGGTTTCCTGATTGAAAACTCCGGCTCCCATTTTTAGTCTGAGCTCTCTGTCTGCTTATTCAGCTGTGCCCTTGAATTTCTGTTTGCACTTTAATGTTTCTACAGTTGTACCAGCCGAGCCTCTTGGAGTTATCTTTGGTACACTCGGATGTCTCACTTCATGGCCTGTTGGTTGCAGCCTCTAAATATCTCTCCCACCTAACCAGCCCTTTTCTCTCCTGCCGTCCAACGTGGACTGCTACCTGGGCCATGGTAATGGATGACGCTTCCCTATTACCTGTTCTTAGCGTTCTTCATACATAGGCCCAAGGTGACATCTTTGAAACAGAAAGCAGACCACATGTAAAAGCTTTTAATGGTGTCCCGTTGCTCTTGGATTCCTGACCCATATTGCACTACCCCGGCCTTGCCTTCCTCCTAGCCTTCCTGGACCCGCAGCTGCACCTCTGAATTTTTACTCTCAGTTCCCCATGGGACATTACTGAGAGGGCAGAGAGGTGCCGCTCAGAGAGCAACAGGAATCGATTGAACCTTGGCTCAACTGCAGCTCCCCTGCTCTGCGGTGACCTGCTTCCTTCTGCTCTAGGATGGAGCTCGTTCTACTCCACCTGCAGGGAATCTCCCGCCTCCTTGTTGGCACGTTCATTCTGCCTCGCCCTTCAGCTTTCGGCTGGAGGCTCACTCTTGCAGGAGGGCCTTTCTCCACTTCTGGATTTTTTGTGGCACACTGTCCTCGCACCGCCTGTGGCCCCTCTTAGTGATGTTGACTTCTCTTCTGAAGTCCTTCAATGCTGTTGTTGCTTGGCATGTGTTTATGAGCTCTGACCTGGTCAGTGTCTACCTTCACCAGTAAAGCAGCAGCTGCCTGATGTCAGGAGCCGTGTGAGCGCCTGTTCGCCGCTGGATTCCCCGCAGGCAGCTTATCTGGCAGGCAGATGATGGCTAAAGACTTAAATCCATCAGTGAGAAAATCAGGTAATTGGGTGGCAATGATTACCCATAGGCTTATGTGGAGGACCGCCTGAGCAGCTCTCGTTAAAAGAAAAGCGACTGTCTTCATTTTGACTGAGCCTGACCCTATTCCCTCGAATTAAAATGTACAGAGCTGGCTACGACTTCTCATTGTCCTTTCAATTGGCCTTAAGCAGTGTGTATTGGTCTAGCTGAAGTGCTGGTGGTAATTTTTGAAGATGGCACGTGTGTTTCCCTGATAACAGGATGAAGAGCCAGTGCTCCACGGTGTCAGCTGGGATCGAGCCTCGAGGTAGAGGCTATGACTGCCTGGGGCTTGAAAGATTACACATCAGAGCTGAAGCACCAGACCCCCAAAATGTTAGATACTATCTCCATAGCATAATGCAAATTACTTCCTTTGTAAATCTCTAAATAGGGTGGAGGTGAATGCAGGCCTCTTACCTAGCCCAACTCCCAACTCACCTTCTTCCCACAATTCCCTTCAGAGCTCACCTTCTTCCCAAAATTCCCTTCAGAGCTCACCTTCTTCCCACAATTCCCTTCAGAGCTCACCTTCTTCCCACAATTCCCTTCAGAGCTCACCTTCTTCCCAAAATTCCCTTTTGCAAGCCACTCCCCTTCTCCAAGTAATAAAGCCCGAGTGCAGCCCAGGGTCACTCTCTTGGTCTGGAAAGCCATCTTCATGGCTGGACTTAGGGCCCCTTGGCTCCCCTATAGATAGATAGATAGATAGATAGATAGATAGATAGATAGATAGATGTAGATATAGATATAGATATATATGTCTTAGCGTCTTTGTTATCGCTGTGGGCTGTGCTGGGAGTGGTAGATTGGGATTAAGTTGCTGGCATTCCTATAACAGGTTTTAGGATTGTAACCTTAGACTTCTTGAGCTGAGACGAGAACCAGGAAGGGACTCTGGCAGGTTTAGTGTGCTTTTGCACATTTTGTGAATCCAGACATAGATCGTCTTTGGTTCTGTCTGTCTAGGCCAAGTCTTTTGTATAGTGAAGAACCTTGGATGATAAACATAATATTTCATTGCAGAACAGAAGGCACACAGGTCGGCTTACCCAATACAGACAATGCCTACCTGGGGAAAAGGAGGAAACGTACTTAATAAGTGAACTGGGTTCACTAGGGTCGGCGTTCTGCTGCTGTGATACAGCTGACTGCTTGTGCAGGGAGCATATGGCTCCTTTCATGCTGCTCTCTGGGAGTGGCTCAGGGGATCCATGGAGAGAGTGAAGAGACAGCGAGCGACAGGCTGGCCTTCGTCTCCTGCCTGGGAGTCTCCTGCCTGGCGGCACGTGGGCGACCTCAGGCCTCACACTGCTCCTGATATTAATTAGAATAACTATAGTTCTCATTCTGTGCACTTGATAGGCTTCAGCATCAACATCCACAACAACGAGTATGTGGAGTCCAGGGCCCCACCTTCCCTTCCACACTGTGTTCCTGGGATGGCCGCTGTGTTCTCACTGTGTTCTCCAACCACCGTGAGACTTTTTTTTTTTTTACTGAGTCCCCCTTTTTCCTCCTAATTTCATTTTCCGTCTTGTGTCTTTAATCTGTGCCCTCTTCTCTTTCAAATGGGTAGCCCCAAAGTGCTAGCTGAATTTTACAGGGGGCTTTTTAAATAAAGGAAATATGTTTAAGGTTTAGAAAAGTATAGTAGGAAAAACTCTACATCCAAAGTTACAGGACAGGACTGGGGAGATAGCTCAGTAGAGTAAGTGCTTCCCTGGCAAATGCAAAGTCCTGAGTTCAATCCCCGGTACCACACACACACACACACACACACACACACACACGCACAAAAGTTACAGGACACATATTTACCTATGTTCATGAGTACTGAATTATGTAAAACTGCAGTTGTTCATTTGAACTCATTTGTTGAACATTTTTCAATAAATGACACCATGGCTACCTCCAGTGGACACACAGTCTAAGTTCCCTGGCCCAGGGAGAATGC
>PVKN010024980.1:0-14261 GCA_004027915.1 Capromys pilorides | reverse complement strand
TCCCTCTCCTTCTCCCCCTCTCCCTCTCCCTCTTTCCCTCTCCCTCTCCCTCTCCCTCTCCCATTCCCTCTCTCCTCTCTCTCTCCCTCCCTCTCTCCATCTCTCTTTCACTCTCTCACTATGTCTGTGTCTCTCTCTCTCTCTCTCTCTCTCTCTCTCTCTCTCCCCCTCTCTCTCTCCCTGTCTCTCCCTCCCTCCCTCCCTCACACACACACACACACACACACACACGCAATCCTCTTAGCCAGGCATGGCGTGTAAGTCTAGTACTTTGGGCAGCTGAGGCAGGAGGATCACAAATTCGGGCAAAGCACAGGCAATTTAATGACTTAACCAAGACTCTATTTATTTTCTCAAAATAAGAAATAAAAATAGCTCATTGTAATGGCCCTGGATTCAGTCCCAATACTTAAAAAAAAAAAAAAAAAAGTTCTGAGATAATTGGATATCCACTTGCAAAGGAATGAAGTTAGACCCCTACCTCATCCACATATAAAAATTAACTTAAAATAGACAAAGATGTAAATGTAAGAGAGAAAACTATAGAATACTCAGAAGAAAACTTATTCATGGTGTTGGATTTGGCAGTGCTTTCTTACATATGACACCAGCAGAAATGGCAGCAGAAAAAAAATAGACAAATACACCAAAATTTAAAATGTAGCACTACAAAGGACCCTAGCAGGACAGTGAAGACAGACCACAGGACATGAGAAAGTATTTGTAAATCACATATCTTATGAAGAAAGGCCTAATATCCAGAATATATATAAACACTTTTGCAACCTATCTTAGTCACTTTTTTCATCATCTGACACCCACAACCACAATTTCAGGAAGGAGGGCTTGATTTTGGTTCCCATTTCTGTCTTAGTCAGCTGGCTCCAAGACAGCATGACCTGGTAGAGGGCCAGGGCATCCTGGAAGAAGCAGATAGTGGATGGAAGGGGCCATGGAGGGAGATAAACGCTGCAGGGCACTCTGGTGACCCCTCTTCTCACCTGGCCCCTCCTCCTAACAGCAAGTTGGCTATGAGCTCCATAGTCAGGTCACCCTGCACAGCCCAATAATAATAAAAGACTTGGATGAATATTTTCCAAAGGGGGGAAAAAAAGCACATTAAAAGTGCTCAACATGACTGAAAATCAGAGGGAGTCATACCTACTATGATGACTATAACCAAGAAGGTAGAGAACATGAGGAGGAATTGGGACCTCAAGTATCTCTGACAAATTGTGAAGCTGGTACAGCCATCTTGGACTATTTTGCATTTTATCTAAAAGTTAAATACAGAATTACTAAGTGATGCCCTACACCTAAGTGTGTACTCAAGGGAGCTGAAAACTTGTATCCATACCAAAACTCACACAAGTATCCATAAATGTATTTAGAATAGCAAAACAGTGTAAATAAACATCCATCAGCTGGGAAACATAACATACAATGTCTTCACTAGCAGTTGAATATTAGTGGACAATAAGAGAAACGAAATGCTGAGACATACCACAACTGGATAAACCTTGACAACGTTGCATCACACTGCTACAAGTTCATTTGTGTATGTCCACAACAGCGAAATCTAGAGACAGAAAATAGACAAGGGATGGCCAGAGGTGGGGGAATGAGTAATGAATGCTGATGAGTGTAAGGTTTCTTTCTGGGATGAAAAGTAATAATTATAGTACTTGATATTAAAAACCATGGAATTGTACACTTGACAGAAACTTGAATTTTGTGCTATATACATTATGTCTTTTTAAAATAAAAAAGTCCCCAAATAGAAGGGGGCTCCCTTTTTAAGGCACTGGTCCCATTGTGGCTAAAACCCAGATCCAGCCCTAGATACAGGACTGAAGCAAATCGAAGCTTATGTCACTCATGGAAAACCAGCATGGGTAATTTAAGACATTTAGGCTGTTCCAGGCAAAACACTGGAAACATATGGGATGTTGAGTCTGTTTTAAACAGAAAGAGGCTTCTAGAGAGTAATCTAGCCCTTCACATTTGATTGACATTTTTGCGAAAGAGGAATTGAATCTCTCCCCATCAGCCTAGAATGTCATGCTGCAGAAGGAAAAGGGAGACTTGCTCGACACTCGGCAGCCATGGGATCGGGAGAGCGGAGGCTCAGTACTCTCTGATGAGGATGCAGCGGGAGGCACCCCTGGCTTCAGGTGACACAGTGGCCCTGGTGACCCCGGTTAGCTTTTCTGTCAGGGGACTCTATCATTTAATCCTGAGAAACTCTTCTGGGTTGAAAATGATCACATAGATCTCATATTCCTAGAAGTCTGATACTTTTTTCCCCTTTCTTTCATTACCCTGCACTTTCCTGCATTAAAACACGCTGATGTTTCTTTTCCCATTTAAAATATTTTCTGAAATCCATCTGTACAGTTAAGAATTTCAGGCCCTCGGCACATCCACAGATTTTCCTGTAGCATCATGCAGATCACTATAACGTGGGCCCAGACGTTAGTCTCCAGGGACCTCAGCCGCGTCTCTATCCTGAGAGATAGCCATTCAGTCCCCGCTCTTTGTTCTTCCACCATAAACTGGTTCTCTACTCCTACGACCCCTTGCCAAGTTCATCTTTAAAAAATAATACACAGAATGCAGCCCATCAGGCATATTAAAGGCTGGGGAGTCTGCCCCACTTGAGCTGCTCCTGGTACTACTCGTCGCCTCCCTGCTCATTACTGCGGGGAAGGTGGGCGTAGGCGTTACCCTCGCTGCTTCTCCCTTAGGCGCATTGATCTTCCGAAGGAATTATAAGAGGAACCAGGCATGTGTGCCTTCGCAGAGGCCGTGGGAGCACCTAGTGTTCTGCAGCCTTACCCTTTTATTTTCACCAGCAGAAAAGGTAGTACAACCGAGCCTCAACAGTTGGAAGCTCCCACTCTTCCCTCAAAACATTTCACAGCAGTGCTCTGTGCTTCGGCCCAGGACCATTTAGAGACAAGCGATATATTTGGAGCTTCTCAGGTACTCCTACATGTTTTCTTTATAACATTGAGTATTTAGCCCGGTAGAGACTATGGATTGATTTCAGAGAATCTGTCAGCACATTTAAATACATCTAAAATTTGCATGTATGTATGTATGTATGTATACACACACACACACACATGCCCATTTTTCTTTCCTGATAGTATGTACCTGACCTGCCATTTATAGTTTCTCCATTCTTACTGTGAGAGTGAAAAACCCCCTTAGCCCCAGCATCCCTGCGATTGCTGCCACTCCACCATTCACTGCTGTGCCCTGCCCCTGTCAGAACATCCTGCTGTTGGACTGTTGCCGGTACCCCACCTCCCAGCTGCTGCATGACTGTAGTCTCTTGTGTCTGTCACTGTCAAGCTACAGCATGCACAGTTCCAGAGCCACTTCCAGGTGTTATTTTTAATTTTATGTATTTGGTACGGGCTCAGGCTGGTAGTGAGTCTTCCCTGGGACAGGGCCGGCACGGCTTGTAGTATGTGGAATCGAACTCGGTTCCCTGCACTTGCCTAGGCAGCCACTTAGACTGCTGAGCTATCTCTCCAAGGACCTCCAGTTATTTTTTCCACAGTAGAAACCCACTAGGAACCACTACAGGGTCCTATCAAGAAAATCTGTTAGCCTTAGCCAGAGATTTCTTTAAAAAAAAAAAAAATGATACATATATTGGGAATTAAACCTTGGGACCTTCATACTAAGCTACATCCTTAGGCCTTATTTTTTTTATTTTGAGACCAGGTCTTGCTAGGTCACTAAATAGCCGTAGCTGGGCTCAACCTTGTGATCCTCCTGCCTCAGCCTCCCAGAGCGCTGGGATCACAGGCCTATGGCACCCCCTCATGGCTTCAGCCTGAGATTCTGGGGGCTGACTTTACAGAGGCTCATGTACCCTGAGCGGTCTCCTGAGAACTCTCTCCCTGCTCCAGACCCCACGGAGCTGTCCTCTGCCAAATGACAGCTCACATGGCTCCCCGTCATCCACTTGCCTCGTGCTTGTCCCCGACATACCAGATAGAAGCACTGTCTTCATTTGTTCAGGCTGCTTTGTTTATTTTATTATATTATTATTTGTTTATTTTTGTGGTGCAGGGGATCAAACTCAGGGCCTCAGGCATAGAAGGCAAGACCTCTACACTGAGCCATATCTCAGCCCCTCAGGCTGCTTTAAGAAAGTACCACAAGGCCGGCCAGATAGCTCAGTGGATTAAAGTACCTGCTTAGGGAGATGCAGGGACTAGGGTTCGATCCCCTGCATGTTGTGCCTGCCCCCAGGGTACACTGAAACTGCAACTGAGGCTGGATGAGGTGCACACCTGTAATCCCAGAGCTTGGGAGGCTGAAAACAGAACAATCACTACAAGTCCAATTTGTATAGTGAGATCCTGTAAACCCTGTACTAAAAATGCTTTTTTAAAAAAACTTTTTAAAAAAATAGAAAGAAAGCACCACAGATGGGTGGCTTAGCCAGTAGCCATTTCTGTCTCACAATTCTAGAGGCTGGAAGGCTGAGATCCAGGTGCTAGCTCAACTTCATGGGAAAAGGGAAACTCCAATGTCTCTTCCTCTTTTCTAAAGCCCAGATTCCACTGTGGAGGAGGTGGGGGCTCCACTCTCATCAGCCCAGCCAATGCTGATCACCTCCCTAGCACCTGGCCTCCAGACGCTGATGTTGAAGGGTAGGGCGCTAATACATGAACTATGGGGCACACAGATACTCAGCTCAAAACCAGCGCCTCCCACGGGGTGCAGCTGCCTGGATGGGAATCTAAGCTCTGTCACTCACCTTCACCTTTTGTGGCTTAATTTTCTCATCTTTAAAAACGAGGACAACACTACTGTTAGCCTGGTATTCTTAAGGGGATTGGCTGAGTTAATAAACATGAAGGCTAGAACAGCAGCTGGCACTTGGCCAGTGCTATAACATGTTACCATTTAGGCTTAACCTAAGGAGAGGGAGTTGATAAAGGCAGATACTGAAGTGGTCCTCAAACAGTTCTTGATCTCTTTTTCTTCTTGGCATGACAGCAGTACAACCCAACTGTAGTCAAGAAAAACACATAGGCAGAAAGCTGGTCCTCGTGGATGCATGTCATGGGTGCTGCGCTGGTGTCTCACCTGGGAGTGTTTGAGCTTCCTTTGAAATTTATGAAGTTGTAGTAATACAACTTCATGATTACCAAAAAGCGATAGAACTAGCAGGGCTGTGGAAGTGCCTGGCTCATTTCTCCTTGGAGAACTGCTATAGGGGAACACAGAGGTGGGGACCTCCTGCTGCTCCTCCTTGGGATGCAAGGCAGCCTCCAAGACCCTGCTTCCCCAGCAGTGCAGCACTCAAGGACCTGGCATAGCAGAGCAACTGGACACTGGGAGCACGGGGACCCCTCCAGTGAGCAGCTCTGCCCAGGACACTCCTCGGCCCCAGCAGAGACTTGCTTAGGAAAGCTCCAAGGCCCTTCCCTCCCTAGGTGCCCTTCCCTCCCTCTTTTCTCCCATGTGAAAAAGCTGCAAGCTCGCCCACACTCTCTTCCACACAGGCATCCTCCCCTCCTCGAAAGTCTCTTAGACTTGATGTCTTGGTGTCTGCTTGCTAGAGACATCAAACTGACATGTTAGTTCTTCCTTAAAGTCTTAGGTTTGCCTACCTACAGAGAAAAGCAGGTGCTTAGTTGTGTCTGTGCTAGATGAGCCTTCATAGAAATAGCGTACTGAGGAAGAAAAGAAATGTTAATGGAGCTCGTGATGCGGCTTATTAGAAACACTTTTTCTCCTTTTTGAGGCTCCAACCCAGGACTTCATTTATGCTAGACAAGCACTCAACCATTGAGATACATCCCCAGTCTACCATATTTTTATAATCATTTTTAATTGGCTAATTTTCCCATCAAATTTCAAATAAATCCAGATTCAACAGTCTGTATGCTCGCTAATTCCTTATCGTAAGCTCCTGGGTTGAGGTATGTGGTAAGGTAATTTTATAAGCCTTCCTAATGTTTCAATAAAAGGGAAGATGATGGGTAACTGCTGAGCCGCGGCCTAGGAGGAGCTTGTTTGCATCTGAAATATTTAGAACGCTGTGGTTGTGTGGAAGCCAGAGGTGTGCTGGGCAAGCAGACGCAGTTTAATCATCATACTGTTGCAGTAAGTGCGCCTATAAACTGCTGCTGTGCCAGTATAACATCCTAAATGAGTGAAGAATTACCAGGACAGGTAGAAATTGTTACCTATAACCTGACACTACAGCCTTTTTAGAGGTGCTTTTTTCACATTACATATTGATGTCAGCATCCTAGGCCTGTAAATGTTGTGTATTGTTTTCAGAAGAAATGTGAAATTACAGCTTTGATGCTTCACTTTCCCTGGACTGTGGGCTGTGCTTGGCTTTAGCCTAAGCCCTGTTTGGCATTGGTAACTTGTATTCATCCACCTCTTGTTACAGGAAACTGGATATGGCCTGGCCAGTGGCCACCCAGCCCTGTTACTGATCTGCAGCTATGCCTAGCAGGAACCTCTGCATTGTGTTTCTGACTGTATCCAATTCTTCCTCTTTTTCCTGTGGGAAATTCTTGTTCCTTGAGCACAGAATATACATAGCTAAATGTGCAACTGTTCATCCTTTCGTTGAACCACGAAAGGGTTTGATTTCATAGGGCTTGGGTGCTGCTATTATGAATAAATTTAAAGAACGACAGAATCACTGTTTTCTAAGGATAAAATACCTACCAAGATCCAAATTGATGGACCATACCATTTGGATCGATGTCAACACATGTTAGTAATGTGGTTCAAACAGAAATGAACACAGGAAACAGAGCCAGTATTGTATGTGGAGGATAGCTCTCCAGAGGGGCGACACAGACAGATGCCTCTGCCTATTTCCCAGAATTTGAACATCCTAAATGCTCCACGTAGAGGGCTGACAGATTGTAGGGCAGAGAGTTCTGCCTAAAGCAATTTTCTGCACATGGTAGGTGGTGTTGAATTAAGGGCTGCTGAAATTTTATTAATAGGACATTCTCATCAATAAAATTATCCACAATGCATACCTTAGAGAACCACTGCCTGGCTCATTGATTAAAATAATTGATCTAAAATCAGGATAAACTAGTTCACTTCTGGTCTATGAAATTAAAGCTGAACAATTGAGTCTGCACAAATATTAAGTTGAAATTGCCATTTTTGTAAACGAAGAGTTCACGAAATATTGGTGATTTCATACAGCTCAACCTCATAGCACAAAACACAATATCAGTGTAAGGATTAGAATTTGAATATATGAGTTGAACTGAAATTTAATCATTCAAAACATGTTAAGCACGTTATAGGAATACTATTTAAAGAAAACCCACAGAGAATCCTTTTGAAAGCAAAACACTCCTCTTTAAATGAGTAATAGGTCTATAATTTAATCTATTTTTGTCAACTTAAACTTTTATATACTATCTTCTCATTAATGTGAATTCATCCACATACTATAGAAAAGGAATTCTTTTCATTATAACATAATTTTAAATAGAATAAGAAAGAAGGGAACCGAAAATGAATTGCATTGAATGCGCACAATTTTCACTCACAGGAAGATACATGTGTGTCTCAGAACAGAAGCAAGGCTATGAAGATGGCTATGGAAGCAGCGCTTATGTGTGGTGTGAAGACTCCAGACAGGCCTTGCCCGCTGGCCACGCAGCCTCAGAAAGTTATCAGAGTCTCCACATCTGTAAATGACAACGTAATCTTTAAAAATACATCTGTTTTCTACATGTAGTTAATCTTTACTTTGTATTCACGATATCTGACATTATGCTCATTATTTACATAACCACTGTAGGTTTACTATCAGAAGTAAGAAGGGAAAGCGTGGCAGGGTGAATTGAGAGCTCCCTCTTCCTTCATGATCAGAAACAGAGGCTTGAAAAGGAGCAAACACTGAGAGGACCAACAATGTCTTGCGCTAAATCATATAAAAACTGTTATCACTCCTGTGAGTTTCAAAATGGGTCGTATATAGGCCGTTCCATACGATTTGGCCTAATGGTGCAAGTGTAAATTGGCTCAAGGAAGAAGAGCCCCGCTCTGCCCTGACTGCACTCCCTCCCAGGGCAACAGGGAGTTAAGAAAAAAAAGAAGAAGGAGAAGGAGAAGCAGCAGGTATAAGAAATACAATTGTTTAAACCCATTTTGTTTTAAGTCCTAGGAAAAATGTCACCTTCTCTTATCTTGCTTTGGCAAACCAGAAAACATGAGATTTATTTTCTCCCAGCTGCCCTCACAAAATAACTATTGCCACCGTAAAGCCTATCTGGCAGTCTTTACATGAGTGGATCTTAAGTGGCTTGAGGCCTCCAAGCAAGGACACAATTAACCCACCAACACATCAAGAGTGATCTGACTTAGACACAGGTGGTTAAGAGTGAGAGGTGCAATTCTTGAGGGTAACTATGACATTTATCAGGCCTTTGTTAGCCTTCAGACCCCCTGCATAGCACAGGATCCCTCGTCCCCATTAGCATGGGACCTAGTGCCCCAGCAAAATAGCAGGTTCTGCTCCCGGAGCAATTCCCCCAGCCTGGACTGACAGCAGCCCAGACAGACGTGTTCTGGAGGCAGTGCGACAACCTTGTACTGGCCTGCACTGAGAGGCACGTGCCCATGGGATGGGGCAGAGAGAAGCGAGCAAGGGCTTGACATCCCAGCAAGCTGGCTGTCCCTGAGCATCCCAGAGCACACAGGAGTCCATAAGAGAGGCAGACTCACAGACATCCACAGGATCCAGACACACACCGACGTGCACATGCACACACACACACACACAGAGGCTCAGCTGAACGACCCAGGAACACACAGGCAAGCACACAGAAACATACACAGATACTGAGCACATACCTGTATAGGACCCCAACCCACACTGACAGAAAATAAACACATGAAGACACATGCACACTCAGATTCATGCACACATACGTACCCTCAGATAGAGACACACAGACATGCAGGATGCGATCATGCATAAACAGAGATGTATACACACACAATGCACCCAGAAGGAATTCGGGAATTTTCCGTGTCGCCACCGGCCAGCCTTTTCATTACATGATGCCCAGTAGTCCCCTCAAAGAGCATTGACATGTGCATGGAGGGTTTTGTGTTCAGAGAGAACTGTCTGGTGTACGACTGGCCTTGCGGCTCCCAGGAGGGCACATCGGCTGCAATCAAAGCATCAAACCTACAAAGCGAAAAGGCCACCGAGGGACACTCGCGATGCTTCCCTGGGCTGTGCTTTGCAGTCTGCTCGCATCACGAACTCCAGCTAATCACGCGGAATTGTGTTCAGGGGATTTGAGACTTATTATTTAATAACAATCTCGCTGACATTCTAGAGTTCACTGACGGATCCGTGAGCCTTTGTGAATATAGAAGAATTATCACAGACACTGGAAGAAAATCAGTTTTGCCTAGATAGGCTACCATTTTTTAGGACCAGTACAAAAATACTCACATGAACAATTTAGTTAACAGCTGAATATTTCAGGAGTTATTTTCCACAAGAAGAAGTGAATAAATCACCAGGTCTTATGAGATGAAAGCAAGTAAGGAGAGAACAACTGAAGTTTTCGGATGTGCCTGCGCCTCTCCCTGCCTCCCCAGCTGCTGTCACTGTCACTTGATGCCGCTTTCTCCCAAAAGCTGTCAGGAACAACTCACCATAAGTGAGGATTTTTTACAGATGTTGAGAACAGAGAGTGAACGCTGAACCGCAGTCTTTACAGTGATTAAAACAAGACAGCACAAGGAGCCCGGACCCTGGTGCGGTGTGTGCTGCAGGTGGAAGGAAGCAACCAGCACGGGGCTGAGCTGAGGACCAAGGGTGAGGGGCACGAGAGGAGGAGGCCACTTCTGAGTGGAGGGCAGCGCTTGTGCAAGGGCGTGGGGCGAAGCGAGTGCCTCATCTCGGGGAGAACAACACAAGTCAGAAGTGCACAGTGCAGAGGACTCCTGAGGAAACGGGCCTGGGATCCGAGGCCCTTGCTGCACACACGTTTGGTTCTTATCCTAAAAGCAGAAAGGACTCCTCAAGAAGGCATTTGTCTGTGTCCCCATTGCTGTTAGTAAGCTATTACTCCATCATTCAAAGGATAGTTTTTCTTTGTGTGAGTTGCAGGAAGATTGTTGGGTTTCATGTTTGTTTTTCCAGTGCTGGGGCATGAACCCACGGCCACCACTGAGCACCACCCTCAGCCCTTGAGCAGGCCTCAGGGGTGGTCTGAGGTGCTCCTCCTTCCCACACGCTTTGCTGGCCTCTGCTGACAACTTGGCCGTTCCCCCGCTATTGACAGCTTGGACCACCTGTCCACACCTCGCTGTCCTCCTCAGTCCTGCCATCGCCCACAAGCCAATACTTGCCCCACTGTCTGTGCCTGCGACTTCTCCTCTGCTCCTTCTCCACCCTGCGCACCTGCAGCCACCTTCCTGGAACTCTGCTGTTGCCCAGTGGTTTAAGAATTGGTACAACTTACACCATCTATTGTTTCCTTGTGCTTTATAAGTAAGATCCATGACAGATTAGAATTTTCTTTAAAATGATCCTGCACCACAGATGGTTGCAGAGGGCTGGCCTCTCCTGTCTTACATGTTGGATGTATTTACTTTTAACTTTTCCATCAGAAACACTCTATTGCAACTTCCCTAATCTACACTATAATTTCAAGAGAAACAACTACTAAAATTAAATTGGAGAAGTTAACATTTATTGCTTTTCCTGCAAGTTCCTGTCAAAATGAAGTGAAGTTTTGGGGACTTAACTATATGTAATGGTTTCTAAGCCTAGTTTTCTGAACTCTGAAAGGCTGCCTGAAGCCTCAAGACTGATGGTAGTTACAAGAACCATTCTAGTAGATGAGATTTTATTCTCATGTTATTCCTTGTTTTAAGATGATTGCAAGTTATAAGTGACTGAACTTGGTGTAGACATCAGATTTTTAATAGTTGCTAAGGAACTGGATTCATGCTAATTTAAGGAAGGCATTATTCATTTTTATTTCCATTTGTTACTACAGTACTTTAATTACAGATAAACGCCTTTTACAGTTCTCTGGGGTAACCAGGGAACTAAATGTCTGTCCCTTAGCTGGTGGGGCACCTGAGTAGGTCGTGTTTGTATGCCCCTCCTTGCAGACCACATTCAAACAGAAAGTGGCTCAAAAGAAGAAAAAGCCTCTTGGGGCACAACAATGGCTGAGCTCATGAGCAAGGCCATGGCGGAGTGCTCAGGACCTCAGTGGCCCTGCCTGCCCGAGCACGAGCCCCTTGCCTATGGGCCGGGCTGCCCTTGCTGGGCTGCCCTCGTTGGACTGCCCTCGCTGGACTGCACTGCACACAGCACTGCAGCCCTCCTCATGCCACGCACGTTGTCAGTCACCAGGCAGTCGAGTCCTCAGGTCAGAAGTCAGTTGCCAGACCCCAGAAAGTCATTCTCCACACTGCAGCCAGCATGAGCTTGTTGGAAGCTAAAATCTGACAATACCACCGAGCCTCCCAAGCCACTCCCTACCCCGCTCTACTGGGAACAAACACTTTGCTGCCTCCCCGGGCCTTGAAGCCAAGGGTGAACCCCTCACAGAGCTCAGCAGGCCCCTCCTGGCTGTCCCCCCTCCCCCCACCTTTCCAGGAGCACTGCACACCATAGTCATCCCTTCCATGCTTTCTAAGGCAGCCTTGCCCCGGCTCTTCTGCCACCAGGTGGGTGTCCATCCCAGCACCCGAGTAGGACTTTATTGAGCCCACACTGCTACTCCTAACGTGTCACATTTGCACTGATACTATTTGTGTGCATATGAGTAAGGCCTGGTTCTGCTCCTGGAGCTGAGGAAGGCAGTCATTGCTGTTCTCTATGGAGGCTGTAATTCTGGCATCTAGTGCAGCTTCCTGCACAGAGCACGAGCACTGTGAGTGAGGACCAAATGCATGAGGGCTTAGGCAGGCCCACACGTCCACACGGGCGCACCAGGCTTGGCCAGGTATGGACAGTCCCGCCAAGACGCAGGGTGCTCAGCCACCACTCTGCCCTGCAGCAACACAGGGCCCTGGTGAGGGACGTCTGCTCCTCCACGTGCTGGTTGCCACTCTTCACAGAGGAACTTTTGAAGTTATTCTAACAGTTTTGGGGTGTATGTGTATATCCGGTATCTGGCTCAGCCCACCCTGGGGGCATGACTGGCACTGCATGTGGTGCTGGGGATCAAACTGTGGTCCCTGTGCACTTGCCTAAGCAGGTGCCTTAGAATGCTGAGCTATCTCGCTGGCCCCAGTTTAGTTCTTTATGAGAAATAATGCCTGTCAGCACCACTCCCAAGAAGAAAAAAAGCAAAACAATGCAACACCTGTTAGCACTGGCACTGAGGAAGAGCAAGTGAGCTCTTACACCCGCCCCTTCTTGGGGACAGTACTACAGTGCATTCATGAATTCGAAGGTGGGACTTGGGCTAGCGGTGGGACTCATGCTGGGACCCATGTCCATCTTCTCATGGAAGCCACTCGGCAAACTGAAATTTTCGTGCAGGTGAGGAAACGTAGCTTTGAGACTCGGGGAGTTGAAGGAATTTCCCCAGGGTCACTCAGGTGTCACACAGAGGCTGGATCTGAAGCCCATTCACTGCAGTGCTGCCCAGCACCCTTTACTGCCAGAACACAGCCTTTGCAGCAGTCAAGGAAGAGCTGCACCTAGGCAGAAGGCCTTCTGTGGTCCCATTTAGTCTTGTACTTGAATCTTGAAGTAACGAGACTTTAGTCAGCTTTTAATCAGCCTGCCTTTGGCTTCTTCCCACTTCATGACTCTTCCTTTTTAACACATTTCTGAAGCGCAGATTGATCCTCTCTGCCGTAGGCTCATGTGAGTCCACTGGCCTGGCTTCCCTCTGCTCACAGGAACCTGGTCTGCGGGGCTGGGATGTACCTCAGTGGCAGTTCACTTGTCTAGCATGTGCCAGGCCCTCAGTGATTCCTTGGAGCCACAAAATAATGTGAAAAACCCCTCAACCCGGCACACAGTCCCCGGCTCCCGCTCTGCCCTCATCCCTACCTTCCTCTACGTTCATGCAGGCCTCCTGCAGTTTCCTAGCAGGCTAAGCACTGGCCTCTGTGCTGTCCAAATTGATTCCCCCTTTCTGACAGCCTGTCCAGCCATGGAAGCCAGCTCAAGTTGAAGGGCAGATGGCATACAGAGTCTCAATGTACCTGTGTGTGAGAGTGGTTACTCGGGACTGAACTCAGCACCTTCCGACTGAGGGCTTTTTTTGTTGTTTTTTTGAGACAGAATCTGACTAAATTGTTCAGGCTGGGTTTGAACTCAGGATGCTTCTGCCTCAGCCTCTCACAGGGCTGTGATTACAGCTTTGGACCACCACACTTAGCTGAGTAATACCATTATCTTAAAAATAATTTCACATAGTATTAAGTTGTACAGTACTTGAGTAAGTCTGGAAAAAAGACTGGAAAGGTCCCAGCCTTTGATAAACATGTGATTGATAAGGATTCAGTAGCAAATTGCACTTCAGTTTCACACTAGCAGAGAATATTCAGTGCCACCCCTGGTGTCCTTTGTTCTCAGCAATTCCAAATGTACCAGAAGGCCTCTGCAGCAGTTTCCTCAATGTGTAGCAAATGCTACTTTGTATATTCATCTCTTCGTGTTTAATTATAAGGATTTGAATTTGCAGCACCAATTAATCAGTAATTAGATAGTACTGTACCAGAAGAAATTAAACGGAGATAAAAACAAAAACACAGCTCAGCACAAGGCATTATCATCTGTATCATTTCATGTAGCATGATGAAAATACTTCCTGAGAAATGTAGGTTAACTGGGTCATTAGCCATGCATTCCTTTGATGTCATTGTTGACCTCCAATACCAGTGGGAAACAATCCAGATACAGAAACACTCTGATTATACTCATGTTTATTTTTCTTTTTATTCTTCATTGAAAATCTGCTTCATGAAACTCAGTAGTAATTTTAAAATGCAGTAGTAGGTTTGGCAGTGCAAAATAAGTGCATATTTTACAGTGATGCATTTTCCTGATCTTCATATTTTTAAGAAACACATAAACCAGCTTTTGAATTATCTTAAAACATGTTCATCTTAGGTGTAGAAAAAGGAAGGAAGGCAGGGAAGAAAGAAAGAAACAAAGAAAGAAAAGGGGGAAAGGTCCCTACAGAAGAAGAAAGGCCCCTATAGGCATCAGAGGAGGTCGGTGGAGACTGCTCCCT
>PVKN010024979.1:0-14267 GCA_004027915.1 Capromys pilorides | reverse complement strand
TCTAAATCCTCAGCCAAGTCTGCAGTGGTGATAGTGAACATTTTAGAGCTTTCAATAATGCAAACAGCCCACCATGACAAGCGAGCCACAGGCTCAACACTACTGGACTACAGAAACCCATCAAATGTCAGGCTTGCTCAGATAACACATGGAAACCAAAGGAAACTGAAGAAAGACCTAGACAAGCAGAATGTCAGGGCCATGCAGAGGAAGGGAAGGAACTCAAGAACTCACAATGCTGCTCATGCTCAGAACTTTCCAGAGCTGGGGTTTCAGAAAGTTCAATAAATCTCTAAAGATCAAACACAATCATTACAACCACCATGCATCCTGCTGAGCACCTCCTAGGTGGCCAACTTTGTATACCTCATTTGTTAAATCTTTGTAATAACACTGTCAGGTGGTTATTATGACCATCATAGAGATGCGGAAAACGAGGGTCAGAGTGATTAAGTACCTTCCCCCAGTATCATACAACTATGACATGGCAGAGCAAGGGTGAAATCCCTGGCCAGTTGAGTCCAAAATTTATGCTCTTTCTATTATAATGCATGGAGTCCCAGAAGTCTCTTGGTTCCATTCCACTCTCATCCATTGCTGTTTCTTATCATTTCACCTAATAACTGGCTCCTGACAGCTCAGCGTGAGTCTATACTACAATCACCTGAGTTAGCCACTTCTATCTATTGCCCCTAGATAGAAAAATGCAAGAGATTTAGGGTCCAAATACAAGTACAAGAGAAACAATAACCAAGCACTGTGCTCCGTGACAGACGGCATACACAGTACCTCAGAATAGCACAAGGGAGAGCTTGGTTCTCTTTGGGATAGGCAGAGGAACATATGCCATGGGAAGCACAGAGAGGTTATTTGGCCAAAATGGATGCCACCTCTTGGTGTCCCATAGCTGGCCTAGAGGACCCTGGAAACACAGAGGACCACTCCCCGCCCCCAACATGATTTTTTTCTATTTCTTACTTTCCCTCTTTAAAAATCAAGAGAAAAAAAAAAAAAAACCCTGAGTGTCAAGTGTAAACTCCCTAGCGTATTCAACTTTACATCAAAGGAAAAGACCAAGCTGACACTTTCTGAGCGTAGCTCCTGTGCCAGCTACTCCTTCACAGTTCTGCTTTGCTGAAAGAGTAACAGCTTGGTTAAGTAACTGGACCTCTGGCTTTCTGCTGGAAACGCAGAGCTGAAATTCAAGCAGCCCCACCTACTCCAAGCCCCTGCTGGGATGATCCTTTCACTGAACACTGCCCCCCCACCCCCCACCCCAGCCAGAAGTGCTGGCCATGCACTGAATTGAGGCGTTGATAGAGCGGCAGGCACGGCAGGTAGCAAGTGCTACATGGGCTTGGGCCAAGGCTGCGTGGCTGGCTGGGACTCTCCCACCATCAAAGGTGGGAAGAAAGGAAGTCCCTGGAGGCCTGGGTCCACGCTTGCTCTCTGTCTTCAGACTCCTCAGACTGCTTCAGGCCACCTCGGTTCCCTTTATCTCTGTCCCCCTTCCCCAGCCAAGAAGGTTGGGCACCAGCCTCAGGAAAATGTCAGCCAGACCTGGCCAAGCATATGCCTGTGTCATTGGCACCCACAGGGAGCTCAACAGTCAGGAGGTGGAAGCTTGCAGTGCCAGGGGCAGGGCAGATGGCATCTCATCAGCCCTGTCACTGTTCTGAGAACCCTCAAACCTACTCTTGGCTTCCTCTCTGCCACAGAGGCTGCCTGGGAGCCTTCATCCGCCATGCCCATGGCAACCCACACAGCCCGCAGTGGCGTGCCAACCCAGGAGCTGGCACAGACACGTGCACAGCTCGATTCCCTCTGCCACCTGCCTGTTGTCACTCTTCATTGAGCATCGTTGGCCTTCCGTAGGGCTGTGCTCCCAGGCTCTAGGCTTCCAATCTGCTCCCTGGGAGGCTGACAGAGGAGGGGCAGGCTGGGGGAAACCTCCCTGTCACACTCCCACCAGCTCCTTGCCCAGGGCCTGGATGTTGGAATAAGTACTAGGAACCCAGATGGTAATTGCTGCCATCTAATTATGCGTGCATATGATATTAGCCAAAAG
Source organism: Capromys pilorides (assembly GCA_004027915.1). Taxonomy (NCBI): domain Eukaryota; kingdom Metazoa; phylum Chordata; class Mammalia; order Rodentia; family Capromyidae; genus Capromys; species Capromys pilorides. The sequence continues at coordinate 12,199 of PVKN010024979.1, read as the reverse complement.
CATTTGACTATCTCCTGTGGTCTCCAGCAGATCAAATGGAGAGCCTACATGGGTTCAAGGATTACTCCAGCAAGGTAATGGCTGACAAGACTGCCTGCTGCCACTCACGCAGCCTCTGGCATGCTGTCCTCCCCCGCTGGAGCTGTCACTCTTTACCTGAGTAAGAGGAAGAGCTGGGCTTACTCCTGGAAGCCAGCAAGAGCTGGAATCCACCAAGCCTAAGGGCTCTTGGCCTTTTCTTTATCCCGTGTTACCAGTCATGGTGTAAAAGACCAAAGGGCAAAAGGTTTGTGGTTTCCAAAAATAGCATTACAGGCTCATGCGGAATCCTTCTCATGCTTGAATAACCCCTACAACAGTCCCTGTTCTTCAGAAACCACTATCTGTAGCTCCCTGACTGACAACTCTCTAGCTAAAGGAAACTTCTACCCATGTAGCACCATTTGCAATTAACTTAGAACACTCAATATTGCCTTTGCCTGGCCCAGTTTCCTAAAGGACAGATATCCCATTAAGTTTTATTTTCTTTCTGGAATCTAAGACACTTCAGCACAATACTTTGTATACATTGGTGGTTCCAAAAATATTTATTAAGCTCAATTTCACAAGTTTATCTTGCTATTCTCTGTTGTCTATGTAACAGGCACCATGGTAGACAGTAAGGAAACAGATTAAAAAAACTACCACTTTTACCCCCAAGAAGCCACCCATCGGACCCACTATCATTTAATTTTGGAACACTAGAGAGGACAGAAGAATCTCCAACAAAAATGACGAGATGGAAACAAAGTTAGAGTCATGATAAAAAGGAGGGACTTAGGCAAGATATCCATCAACAAGGACTTTAGGAGGGTTTCAATATTTGCATGGCCACAAGAATTACTTGTATACAGTATTATGAGACAAAGACTTCACACACAGCTATGAAAAAGTCCTAAAATCATTGTAAGAGAGTGGCATGAAGACTGCCCCCAGGTCAGCTATCAGCAGTCCTAGATTTGGCATCACAGAATGAATCTCTGAGAGCTGGACAAAAAGGAAGAAAGGAACTAGGAGCTGGTACTTCCTGCCCTGGGCTCAGCTAATGTGTTACAGGAACCCTAGACCCAGCAAGAGCAGAGGCTCAGACTAGTGGGACACAGCTGTCTCTAGTCATGGTAGAGCTCCATAGAGATACAAAGAAGCCCGAGAAAGCCTGTTTGAGTACTGGGGCACAGTCCTCAGTATGGCCTATTGGTGGGACCAAGGAAACAGACTCTAAATTCACTGTCAGAACAGAAATTGGGCCACACAGCCAAAGTCATCAGAACTGGCATATGGCATCAAGGAGAAAGCCAATGAAAAGGACATGGCAGTTCTCTTTTGGATTCCTTTGTAATAATTCATGTCACTGGCTGAGCCCGGGAAGGGGCTTCAGAGAATAGGTTGAACTTGGACTTTAAATAATGCAGCTTTAAGGGAAAGAACTATTGGCAGGGGCCTGGAGGGAGAATAGATCCAGAGGTAGGATAGTTGTACTATGTTTCTGGTTCACTTAGGAAGTGAATTCTGCTGAAGGACATACAGAGGGTAACGATCATGATATACATATCACTTTCATGAATGTGGATTGGGATAGACTATAAAGGGAGGCTTATACCATCGGATAGGGAGGCTGGGAATCCTGGAGGAATCCCTGGGCCAATGAAGGGCTAGAGATGAGGGAGAGGTAGAAGAAATGACATAATAAGGTGACCTTTTGAAGTGTCAAGTCACTTATGGAAAAACCACAGGAAAGAATAATAGTTTTCTACTACATGGTATTGCTGGCCAGGTGCAAAATTCCAGAGAAGAAGGAAAAAGATTCACCCAGGAGTCCTATGTATGGGGGGTGTGGTAACTACACTAAGCGATAGCTGGGTCACCTAACACCTGGCTTTGGGTCAAGGCTGAGCTCCAGTGATCCGACATGGGTAAGGACAGCAACACCAGCGTGCAGCTCCTGCCTTTCCTGCAGCAGCCACTTTCTGTTTTGCCTCCTCTCGCATCTCCAGAGAGGCATCCTGCCTGCTTCTCCCTCACAGCCTTCCAGCCATAGGCCAGTGGGTGTGTCAGACTATAGATCACCATAGGTGAAGGGTTGATGTCTTCTGGGAAAGGAAAAGAAAAAAACATGTCAGGGCTGTTTAGGATCCATGACAGCTGATCACACAAGCCTCTTCTTTGTCCATATGTGCATTGTCAATGGATCATTCAGAGTAGCCTGGGAAAGGAGCTCCCTCAAGCCCCTGGGGCACTCTAAAGAAGAAGGGGCTCTTTTGATCCCAGACATACTCAGCTAGTCTTAGCTGCTCTCCCACTATTCCCCTGGTGGGGTGGAGCAAAGCAAGGACAGGCTCCCTTTGAAGTTCACTCTGGGCTGGTGCAGTTTTCTTTACCTGTAGAAAAACAGGGCAGCAGGGTGTGGTGTTCCTGAGAAATAAATCTCCCAAGAGCAACCAACAAAAAGGCTCTGACCAGGGCTGCTGTGGCTTTCTGCATTATACTAATTTTTCCAGGGTTCTTCCCGCCTCTCCAGAAGACAATACAGCTATGTGGTGTTAGCCACTGACTCTCTCTGAACTGTAACAGCATGATTTACAAACCAGGGAGAATTCTTCACTCTATTAAATCTAAGATACTACTGAGTATAAGAATCACCATTTTTTTTTTTTTGACTGCTAAGAAAGAAACTAAGAGCTACCAATTAAACTATGATATGTTCGTTATCCATTGTGAGGCCCATCCTGATGTCAGAGATGTTAAAATGAGAATATCATTGTGAGAATTTATGAAAGATGATAATAACGATTCTTCCTTCACAAGGCTTTGGAGAAAGGCGAGTGGGCTAATGAGCATCAACACACTTTGTAAACTGAAGCGCTGTGAAAGCCTGAGTTGTGTTCATAATTAGAATGTCAATGATGGTCAAGATCATGATTGTGCTAGAATAGAATTTCAGAGAGAAACCTGAAGACGTCAAGTCTGTCTCCTTCCCTACCACATCCCAAGTGCCAGGACAATGTAACACACAGCAGACTAAATTTTTCTAAATAAATGATGAGCATGCCGTGATGTTCTAAGCTGGCCAATCTCAGCCTTTAAATGGGATGTTCTGTACTGCAAGGCAATGAGTGGTGTTGAGCCAGCGTCCATGGCTCCACTGCTTCCCTACTTGGCCTCCTGGGAAGTGTAAGAGAAAAAAGCTCACGCAAACACAATAGCAGAGCCTAGACAGGTGCCCCCTCCCACAGTTGGCCCTGGCGTCCATCAAATGAGGCTATCCCAGCAAACAAACAGAAATCGTCCCCATTTGTGAACAACTCAAATAGTGGAAGCACTTACTGAGCAACTAGACGAACAACTAAGGGCTGAGTCTTGTGTGCGAAAGAAACATAGAAGCCCTTCTGTCTTCTGGAGCTCACAACTGGCTGAGCATACTGAGAAAAAAGAGAAAACAGAACAATACGAGGCATGGACACAATATCAGAGACTGTCAGTCACTGATGTCGCCAATGTATTTGTTTTGGGGATTGCCATGGCCTGACTTACACAGCAAGTTATTTTCTTACAGTCCCAGAAGCTAAAAGTGCAAATCATGGTGTCACTCAGGTAGTTTCTTCTTAGGCCTCTATTTGGCTTGGAAATGGCCATCTTCGAGTCTTCCTCTTTTGGCCTTTTCTCTCTGTGTGCTTGTGTCACAATCTACCCTTCTTCCAAAGACACCCAGGCATATTACAAGAGGCTCCACCCTAATGACCATATCTTACCCTAATGACCTCTCTAAGTATCCTATCTCCAAAGTTAATCACATACCAAGGTGCTAGGGGTTAGGAACACAATTTAGCCCATAAAAATAACTTAGTTAACTCAACAAACATTACATAGCCATGCACTTACACTTAGCATTAAACTAAATGATGAAAACAATTATAGATGTGACTATCTTCAAGCGGATCATAGCCTGGAAAGGAAGCAGAAAAGGGTAACTGCTTTCTATGTGAAAGCCAATGATAGGGATATAAAAGTGGTACCATAGGAGTTCTAAGTAGAGATGCCTGTCCCAAGTGGGAGATGGTCAGGAAAAGCTCTCTGGGCGAGGTGATGTCTTAATTGACCATGAAGGGTAAGTATGAGCCAAATTGAGGTTGGGAAGAGAGAGAAAAGATACTCCTGAGGAGAGAAGTGACAGCCAAAATGAGGGAAACCCATGGGACAGGCTGTGGCCAGGGTGAGGTGAGGAGATGATCGTTCTCAGAGACTGACCTCTACTTGCGGGATGCTCAGAATCCATGTGTTCTTATTTTGTTCCTGGGACCTCACTAGTCACAGGCCTGGCTCTGCTGAAGTGTTTCTGATGGACTACAAATGGTTTGGTGTTGCCGGCACAAGGATATAAAGCAAAGGCTGTGTCACAAAGAAGTAGACAAGAGTTGGAAGAAGATTCTGGAAGGGTCTTTGCCAGCCCAATGAGCTTTATCTTCATTCTGTGAGGGAAGGGGAGTCAAGAGATCCAGGACAAACCTTGTGGGACACTTCTCCACCTCTCTAACTAGGCAGGTACATATCCCACCGTGTGATTGTGAGTTTTAAGCACAAAGCACATTACTAAGTGCCTGACTGGGAGCTCAATAGATCATAACTATCGTTATTGTTATTCTGCCCAGGGTGATTCCTTATCTGTGGAGAAGGGATAATAAAGCCACCTCATAGGGTTGTTGAAGGATTAAACGAGACGACCCATGTAATGAGAATTAAATTAGACAAACTATGTAACAAATCTCTATGAAAAGCAGTTTCATTATCTGCAAAATAGGGATGATTTTGTATTTTATTAATTTAAGATGCCACTGATTATAAAACCCATTATTCTTATATTTACCACTAAAAAAGAAATTAAGATTAAGCAAGATAGTCTATGGAATGTGTTCAGCATCACACTTGAGGCAGAGTAGGTACAGAGTAGGTTTGCTGAAGAGGGGAGAGGTAACTGTCCCTGGCTTTGGCTTCTTCTCCAGTTTCCCAGGCCAGAACCCTTATTGCTCCAGAACTTTCTTTCGTTCATCTTTTCACCTAATGAATCACCAAATCCTGGGAATGTGGCCTTCTCACCAGCTCAGACTCCACCTACTTCTCTTCCTCCCTATGCCTCATTCATAGTCTCTTCATTGAGACCACTAGCACTCCCAGGTCATCTGTTGCAGATGTGTTATGGGTTGTGTCTAGTTGTCCCCCCAAAGCCTCATGCAATCATGGGGTAGCTTCTGGAGCTCTGATTGATTCTTGATCCAATGCTGGGATTACAGGCATGAGTGCCCTAGGGCAGATACTCTGCATTACAATGTAAGGAGGGGAGAGAGGTGAGCTGCTGCCATTCCCTTTGGCTCTCTGCTCATTGTCACCACTGCTATGAAAGATTGCTCTCTGCCATGTGCCTCTCTTCCTCAGAGCCAGCTGAGTATGGACCAGAACCTCCAGTAACTGTGAGTTAAAAAAACCTTTCCTTCCTTCATTTTGGGTGACAGGTATTTGTGCCAGCAATGAGAGAAGAGTAACTGTGACAAAATTTTATCAGTTAAGATGAGGTCACAATAAAGCAAGATAGATTCCTAATCCAGTAAGATTGATAGCCTTCTAAGAAGCAGGAAATGTGGACACCAACATGCACAGAGGGAAGACAAGGTGAAGAGACACATCATGAGAACATGTGGAGAGTAAGAAAGCATGCTATGATGGGGACAGAGACTGGGTGATGTTGCTGCAGGCCAAGGAACACCTGACAACAGCAGAATCTAGGAAGAGGCAGCGAGCAATTCTACTGAATCTCCAGGAGAGCGTGCCTCTGCTGACACCTTGATTTTAGACTTCTGACCTCCAGAATTGTAAGACAGTTTCTGCTATTTTAAGCCACCCAGTGTGTGCTACTTTGATAAGGCAGCTCTGAGAAATGCATACAAGCACCAAGTCCTATAATAGCTGGGACTATAATATTTGTGGAAGGAAGATGGAAAGAAGGCAGGGAGGGGCTGGCAAGATAGCTGGGCCAGGGAGATAGCTCGGCAGTCTAAAGTGCCTGCTTAGGCAAGCCTAGGCAAGCACAGGGACTGCGGTTAGATCCCTGGCACCACATGCTGTGTCAGCCCTGCCCCCAGGATGGGCTGAGTGGGCCACAAAAAAAAAGGTAAGGAGGAAAGGGAAAGGGAGGGAAAAAAGGAGGGTAAGGGAAGAAGGGGAGGCAGGGAGAAAGGAAGGTAAAGAAAAAAGGAAAGAAGAAAACAACTCTTTCCCCATCCTCTGACTCCCATGCATCATTCCTGAGAAAATGCGGAACATGTTCAGGAGATGACTTTTGCACTCTCAAGACTCCTGTCAAATCAAAGGAGCGCTGTGTCGCAGCCTGGACTGTCAGGAGCAGTGCTAGCTAAGGAACAATGGGAACTTGTCAAACGACTGTTATCTGAAGAAGCTGCTTCCCTGCGCACGTGTTAGGTCAGTCACTCCTGGAATGCTGGTCCTACAGCAGAACAAAGCAAGTTAATGGTGTCACTGCTCACGCAGTAGAATCTGTAAACCCCTTTCCCTGTAGCAGCTGAGTGTGGAGTGAAGCTCTGTGGAAAGAAAAAGTGCTAATTGTCCAGCCGGTGACCACTGGACCTCCCTAGTGAGGCTACTGTTGAGTGTGCACCCCTCAAGGACTTTCTGATAAACACTTGTCCCTTGCGTATCTTCTGAGCAGCACTCTTGGAGCCGTACGTGCTTCTCAGGGACGCTTCCTTGTTATAAGCCTTAATAGGCCCTGCGGCTCCTACCTATTTCCAGGTATTTTCTTTAGTCTCTCAGCAATCTACCCCCACTGCCCCTAGCAAAGCTGGGTTGTGGACAGAATGCCCTGTTTCATTTTCAACAATTACCAGTCTTCAGGGCCTGGGTTTGAGGAGAAGAGAAGACTTTGTTTTCCAAAACAGATTGTAAACATATGCTTGATGCATTCTTCTGAAAGAGGAAGCAAGTGAAGCTGAGGAAATATTTCCTTCAGATAACCAACTGACAAGATAATAATGCAAGGTTATAAAGCTCAGATATCCCCATGGACTCATAAGCTTAGAGAGAGAATGAAACACTTTCTTTAAAAAAAATCTTATAAAGGCAGCATTGTATAATTTCTCTTAAATGTCTTCTGGGCATCATAGCCTATAAATAGACAGTGCATCTGGTGTGGAAACCACAGTAGAGGAGAGCAAAGAATAGGCTGAGGCTCCTCTCAGACAGACTCAAGACTCTGGATCTCTCCAGATTCATCCAGACTACTGAAGGGACAGGGTAGAGCCATGCCACGGGGCTGAAGGCTGTATTGAGGACCCTAGGGCAAGTTGTCAGTGAGAAGGTGGAAGGTGGGCCTGCTCATCTATAAATCACAGAAGGAACAAATCCTCCATCCCTATCTTGTGCCCAGCAGTTGATGAGCTGCTGCTAAAAGACATAGGGATTAGCATTTGTATTATTTTGTAGGACAGCTACAGCAAATTACTGCAAATTTAGCGGCTTAAAATAACACATATAAATTATTCCACAGTCCTAGGTGGCAAAAATTCAAAATGGTTTTTACCGGACTAAAATGGAACTATTGGGCCGGCGAGATGGTTCAGTGGTCTAAAGCGCCTGTTTAGGAAAGCTCAGGCAACTGCAGGGACTGCGGTTCGATCTCCGGCACCACATGCTGCGCCAGCCCCACCACCAGGGCAGGCTGAGCCAGCCACAAAATAAATAAATAAAGAAACAAACAAACACAACAAGCAAACAAAGAAATAAAATAAAATTTAAAAAAATAAATAAATAAAAATAAAATAAAATGGAACTATTAGCTCTGCTCCACTCCTTGTGGAAGTTCTAGGGGAGAAAACCTTTCCTGGTCTCTTCAGCCTCTAAAGGCTCCACTTCCCTTGGCTTCTCCATCTTCAAAGCCTGCAACATTGAGCCACACATTTCTCACCCTCATCTTTGTGGGTTCCCTTCTCCACCTGCTTCACCTGCCCTTAAGTCCTTGGGTCCACGCGAGGCACCTAGGACATTCTCCCTACCTCAGAGTCAGCTGATGGGCAGCTTTAACTCCACATGCCACCTTAATTCCCCTTTGCACTCAAGAAAACATGTTCTTGGGAACTGAAATATACACATCTTTTAGGAGAGCCCTAATCTGCTGATCCTCAAAGAGGTACTTTGACCCTATGAGCAAAATGCAGATACATTCATTTCTCTTCTGATATCAAAATCTATATTATTAGGGTTCAAGTAGAGACACCAAGCCAATAGGAAACACTTACAAAGAGGTTTACCACAAAGAATTATTTTAAGATCTATATTCCCCGCATGTCCATTTCTTTGTTCAGAATGCCAAGAACCTGAAAGAAATTCCTGAAAAGTTTACAGAACCTCAGAACCCATTAACAATAGGAATGCAGTGAATGATAATAAACCCAAGAGTAGATAAAAAGAAATCATGCCATCTTTTTTTTTTATATAAAGACATTAATAAACAGAAGAACCCAGTCTTCCTATGTTACCGCAAATATCAACTTGTCTAGTAGCCATCCTCCTCAGAACAGCAGGGTAGTCTGGAGAACATTGTATTTCTGAATGTCTTAGATCTTTGGGAAATCCAGGATGACCTTGGTACCACAGATATGGAGAAGAACATAAAGGACTCTTAGAAAATATTTTGTTCTCTTCCCCCTCATTTTATGTTGATTGAAAAAAAAAAAGAAAAAGAAACTGTTCTATTCACACAGCCCACCACAAGTAAACAGATCTGGAACTGAAAGACATAGAATGGGGATTAGAATTGGGATGCATTTTGATTACGTTGTTGTGTCAGCTTCTGTAATGTCATAAACTAAGATGTCCAATGCGTAGAACTCAACCAATGCCTCTAGAAGAACTAGATGTAAGAAACAAAGTTTAGACAGTAAAGTCACTAGTCAAGAATACAAAAGGTGTTCTAGAGTTGCTTTAGTATTTGTGCCTGCAGGAATCTGCAAAGGCATGCCAAGAAAAAAATCTGTTCATTCCTTTCAACTCTCCTCCAACTCTCCTCCTTGACCATCTATAGAGAAATTCTGGAGCCTTCATTGCTTTCCTACAATTATCAGACTCCAGCAATCTCATGAAAACCAAGCCCAAGTGAAAACAGTTGTGCTGCATATAAATGGATCACTGCACAAAAATAACTCATGGAATATAAACATGAGATAGCTTGCTTTTACATCTTGTGTCTCTTTATAATATATTGAGCTGAGGCACTTTCCCTTCGCCTGTGGTTATAATCTTGGTCTGGGCATGTGCAATAGCTTGATGGCACCAAAAGTAGACAGTAGAGTTCTAAGGAAGCTCTGCAAGATTCTACCTCATGCTATACACGCCCTGGATGGTCCCCCACCTGGAGTGTGGACGAGACTTGTAAACGTGATGGATAATCACTTGGATGTTGTATTATAACAGCATGGCTCCTTTGGGAAGGGGTTACGTGGCAGATTGCTTTTGCTTCCCCTTCTATTTACCTTCCTTCAAGCTTGAGTCCCCTCCCTACTGTTTTCTCAAGGATTATATCCCTTCATCCTCTCCCATATGTACATCTTTCTGAATTCTAAAGTGAAGCCCCACCTAAGTAGCTAAGACATTAATTGCCCAATAATTTTTCTTTAGATTGCCAGAGTGCAGAACATCTGGTGACCTTTGTAACACGTTTGTCTTTAGTTCTATGAGTCAACTAAGAAAAGGCTTATAAATTGCTGTGAGGTTGAGCTAGCAGAAAAGTAATGTTTGTTTAAAAAAATATAGGAGCTCGCCTTGGGAGATTGAGGTCAATTGCAATGCTCCGCGAGGGGTGGGGAAGAGGACATAACGCTGGCGGATGAAGACTGCTCAGCACCGTCTTCCTGCCCGTTGTCTCTCTAGACTTCTTTGCTTGCCCTATAAATGCATTTTGTAACCCTGAGTTACTGAAGATGGAGTTTGAAGGTCAATAGGCTTCCCATTTTCTCAAGATGTCAGCCCTTCAATAAACCCGATTCCTTCTAACCAACCCTTGATTCCTGAATATGGGCCTTCCAGTGGTGAGCAGTGTGGACCTTAAGACCCTTATGGCATTACATAAGACCCCATCATACCAAACATACCAAATATTGGGTTTGGGAAAAGTAAACTGCCACATGATGAGAGTCATCTAAGTAGAGCTTGAAGGTGGCCCCTAGGAGCTAAGCAGGACTGTGGCCTGGCTGCCAGCAAGCAGATGTCGCTCCTGTAACCCCAAGAAACTCAACATTCTCAACGGCTTGGAAAGAGACGCTGAGCTCCAGATAAGAACGCTGACTGGAAAATTTCTTAATGTCAGCTTCACAAGAACCTGAGGGGGAAAAACAAACAAAACAAAAGCCAAGCTATGCTTAATTGGGCATTGCTTTAGCCCACTAAGTTTGTGCTAATTTGTTGTATAGCAATAGAAAACTAAGGAAGTAATGCCCTGACATTCTTTCTATGAAAGCTCCAAGCATCAAGAAAATATTGTGATAATAATACAGTACGCTGAGGTAAACAGGCAAAACTATCCAAGGCTGGGAGGACTGCCACAGGTGCTCCGGCATCTCCCAGAGCCCACCTTGCCATCTCAGGTTGCAGAGAGGATCAGTTCCTAGTCCTGTTGCTGGGTTTGGAGGTGGGTGCTGGCATCTCCTTTTGGAGGTGATTCCTAGGTTCATTCTGTCCTGAGCAAAGAATTAGTCAAGAAAAGTGCAAACGGTAGCAAATGGTGCATCTTATTAATCATAGGAAAACAAATAGCTTGATGGCAGACTACTATGCAAGAGTGAATACAGTAGCAAAAACTCTAAAGCAGACACACATGTGTAAACATTGAAAAGAAACCTCCCTGGTGACCATCCTTTTTGTGTCACCCACACCTCAAGCTGTCAGGTGCAGGCCACTCTGTGGAAAATCTGCTTGAGTTTCTCTAAAACTCCACGTAAAGGGCTTGAAAACTATTCTGTACATGTGTCCTGCTATTTTATAATTAAAAGATCACAACTACTTCCCCAATCAGCTTTACCAACCCTTAATCTCCTGTCCCGTTTCCCCTGAGAGACAACTATCTCCTGGATTCTTTATGGTGTACTGACAAAGTAGAAGTCTCTGTCTTCTGTAGCATCTTCTGGTCAGAAGAGCTGCAGAGCCTACCTACTGGGGAGTATGTGTTCTACAAATACCTCGGTGTGTTGTGGTTGTCATGGTTTGGGTTTTCTTTTTTTTTTTTTTTTCCAAGGGAAACAATACAGAACACATTTCATAATGAACCACCCAAAGAATTATATACAAATGCAGGAAACCGATCTACACACTAAACACTAAAGAATCCAGCTGAGGGCCTAGAGCTCCTCACAAATGCCTTCCACAAGTATGACTGAAGGCCTAGAGCCTACTTCACAGATCTGTGCTGGAAAGGTCCAAAGGTCAGTGGTGGAAGCTAGGTTTATGCCAGCAGGATGAAGGATCTGTGCTAGTAAGCTGAGTGATCTGAAATGGAGCTAGGAAACAATGATCAAGGAAAGCACCAGAGCTCCCCCAAAAGTATTATGGCCATCCTCAGCAACAGGGAGGTCCCAAGCTCCTCCAGCAATGAGGAAAACTGAGTTCACATAAGGAAAGCCAATGCAACAAGCTTCTCCATGAGGCTGAGTGGTGTATCATCTTCCCCTCTGGAGCCAGGAACAAATGCTCAAGATAAGGACCCAAACTCCCCCAAAGTTCATCAGGAAAGGCAGCATGACAAGGTCCTCCAGCAGAACAGCTCAAGAGAACCAGCAGCTTCCAGAAGCTTCCAACAGCTTCAACACTATCTCCAAACAGCTTTTCTAACAGTGTTTTGGCAACTTCTTCTGTTCTGCCTTTTAATCTGCAGGCAGCAAGCCTCAGGTGGGCCTCCCACACCCAGCAGCACACTTGTTTAATTCAGCTGGGTGTAATAAGAAGTTGACCACCAGTTAGCTATCCACCACAGTGCTTACTGGCTGGATTGAAGAAAGAAAATCAGTCAAAAGACAACACACAATAGCAGAAAGGAAGTAATTTTGCTTTTGTGTTGGGGTTTAGAACCCAAATATGAAGGACAGGTCAGATTTCCACACTTCTTGTG
>PVKN010024978.1:0-14270 GCA_004027915.1 Capromys pilorides | reverse complement strand
AAGATGGCGCCCATATTCCGCTTTCTGATCCTTGTTTGTTTTATTGCCTTTGTTCTACATAGTAGTGATAAATCGCTTCCTTGTTATTGCCCAGTCATCTATTTCCACGTGTATATCTCTGACTGGATGCTGTTAGCCATATAAACCCAGGTACGGGAAGTGCCTGGCGCGCAACACGGTAAAAGCCGTCTCGGACGGATGTTAAGAGGTTGTCGCCCAGTCAATAAAGGAGCTTGTACAGACAGAGGTGTTCGTGTGCCTTATTCTGCGGGACAGAAGCGGCGCCGGACAGAAACCAAAACTGGATCCTTCTCCGCCTAGAAGCTCTCCCTTCCCTCCACAACTCTCAGAGGAATAGGACTCTGATTTCATTACACGTTCACTGAGGGGACGATCTGTCTTCAGTACAGGGTGATCACATTCCCCTCTGGAATGGGCTCCCCTGAGTAACACTTTACAGTTCTTTCGGCCTCTCCCCTCCCTCTGTCTCTTGTCCTCTTCCCCTCTGCCACAGATTCCTCTCCTTGTGCTGTTATCTGTCTTTCTTTCTGCTCTTTGCTCCTGCATTGGATTGCTCATCTAAGAGAGGCAGTGCCTGTCCCAGGCCCCACTGTACCTCCTGGAGCTGCTTCTGCTGTGATCCCTCTTCCATGGTCGGAGGCCCATATCCTTCCTCACTGGGGGTGCTGTGTGGAGCTGGGTCAGGGGCTGGTGACAGAGAAGGCAGTGTGGAGATGCCCTGAGCTGTGAAGGGGAAGGCTGCGCAGGCAGCCTGGTCCTGTCAAGACTCCTGCATGCTGGGCCACTGCCTATGAGAAGTGGAAAGCGGGAGAAAGCCCAGGAGCCAAGAAGAGAAACTCATGGCTGTAGGACAGTATTGTGTCCCTACGTCTCCTGGTGCTGCAGGAGCCTGATGGGTGAAAAGGGGGAAACGTGCTGCCCCGCACATGAGCTTGCTCACTACAGCAGGGCGTGAGTGTCCTGAGATCCTCACAGCTTTGCACCATGCCACTGCACTTATGTGAGGCTGAGGGAGGAGAGAGGGAGAGCTGGAAGGGAAGCACATGGAGCTGCCACATTCCCACACAGCACTCTGTGTTCCCTAATGCAGGATCTCCACTCACCACATGTTCCATCTGTTTGCTTGAGGCTTTGATCAGTTATGGAAGGTCACCTGGTAAGCCTGTTAGGTTTGCTCTTTATATCTATCTCTGGCCATATTTATTCCCTATAAAATATATAGTAGAATAGATGAGGAGCCATTGTTAATTTCTAAAATAGGCTGCATGCTCCTAGATTTTCTTGAGGCACAGTGCAACAAGCCCATGGCAGTAGATGGGCCTAAAGCACATATCAAGGTGGGTGTGTTCCAACTGGAGGGCTGTGTGTCCAGGTCACAGCTTAACCCTTTTCATTTCCATACACAGGTGGCTCTAGTCACACGGACTCTTAGTTTTGGGCAAGAGGGATTTTCTAAGGAGATAGAAAATGTAATTACAGTATTTCCTAGAGTTCCAAGGCTAATAAGGTTAATGATAAGGGAAATAACTCAGACACACAAGCTTCAATATTGTATGGTTTCTTTCATATAATATATATGTGAAAAAAAGGAAAATGGTTATGCTCTAGTGTGGACAACTGGTGTACAAATGCGCTTGACTTAGTACAACTGGCACATGTTTTGTGTGTTTTTTGGCTTATTAATCTGATCTTAAACCTGTTTGCTTGAACAGTAGCCATATTCCTTTTAGTTTTGGTATTAGTAATAGAACTCACAACCTCTCACTTGCCAGGCTGGCACTGAGGTCCTGAGCTATATCCCTGGTCCATTAAAAGGTCTCAGATTTGAATATAATACTAGAAGAAGGAAGGAGGAAGTTTTCAAAAGTGCCATGAAGTGCTCCAGAGAGGGTGTGACTCAGGAGGTCTAGGGCTGAATTTGTTCTGATACTGCATTCTCAGGGAACACAGAGGCTTCTGACACAGGACTCACTGGAGAGCATCTGCGATGACCAAGGAACTCACTGAGCTGCCCTGGGCCATCAGGACCCAACAGGGGCAGTGACCGGTGTGGGGGTTCCTTGAGATTTGTGTCCCAGTGCAGCTCAGTCTTGCACAATACCACTCTTTCCAGAGCTGCTCTGGTGCTAGTGCGCCCAGGCAGGGTGGGCACTGCCTGGGTTTCAGCTCTAACTCCAGCTGGCCATGCAGGAGCAGCCACATACACAATACAGTGCACAACGTGGCTGGCCACTTGTCAGTCTGGCTTTTTCTTGGGGCCAGAGCTGCAAGTCACTTGTGTCTCACCGGGACCAGGCTGGTGACCAAGGCAAAGCTGTGTTTGTGGAGTCAGGGTCCCCCCCTCCAGAGCATCCGGGTCTGAGTCCTTCTTTCCCCTGCCTTCCCTGCAGTTCCTCCGGGGTCTCTGTCATTTCTGACTTTCCGGTCTTCTCTGTGGTAATTCCCAGAGATCTCCACTCTTGCGCTTTTCTGAGTTATTCTTTCCCAGGTCCCTAAACCCCCAGGCTCTGCAGAGAGAGATTTGCTTGTGGAGTTTCACTCTGCCAGCTTCTTCTCCTCTTGAAAGCATTTGTATGACACGTGCAGCTATAGCGTGTGCAGAGGTGAACCACATACCCAGGCACATGGACTCGGAAACTGAAGTCACAGAAAATATCATTCCATGCAGACGGAAATAGAGAGAGATGAGGACTAACTCTGAAGTAGATTTCAAATCACAAAGTGTAAGTGGACAAAGACAGCGATGGCAGAATGTAAAGGGCCCAGCCCGCCATGACTCCATGATGAATGCATGTGCATAAACGCCCAGCCCAGCGCTTAGAACCCAGCTGCATAGGTCAAACGTGGACAGACTTGGAGACAGGGAGACATGACCAAGGAACAAGAGCAGAGAACTTCAAACCCCACTTCGAAGTGTCAGGAAATTTACCAAAGTGAAAATGAGCTGGGAAAGAGCTAATTTACAGTGCAAACTAGCTCAAGAGAGTTTGATATTCCTGAGGGAAGCTTTCACCAAATAGTAAAAAAGTACACTTCTTTCTCGGCAGCACCCAGCAGCTTCTCCAGATTAAACACTGTGATAGCACAACCTCGTACAACAATTGGTGGTGACCTCAACCACAGCGCCGGTGTTTCTCACGTAATGCCCTGCAGATAGACACCAACCAGAGGAAACTCTGCTTGGGAAAGAAGGGCACTGCTGCTGCACAGCGAGGGGAGGGCCAGGCAAAGAAACCCTGAAATGGGAACAGTTACTTGAGATGAAGGGAATAAAAGCACAGCAAGTGCATTGATTGGAGACATCAGAAGCATTGTCGAGAGGGAAACGGAGGGCGAGACAGCTCTGCTACAGCAGGCAGGAAGGCCTCGTCCCACCAGCAGGTTAGTAAGAGGGGGGGAATCTCAGCTGACTGTTCAAAATTACAGGACACAAAGAAGCAAAAGCAAAATTAGCAGGCGGAATAAACAATAGGATATGCAAGAAATTAAGGAACTTTAATATGCTTACTTTTAAAACTGAATAAAACAAATAGTTGATTCATAAAGAAGCATAAACTAGTGAGATCAAAAAGAAGCTTAAATAAAAACAGAAATTAAAAAAGGTAAAACATCATAAATGATACAGGAAGCTAGTAAGAGTCAACAACTTCCTATGAGCCATTACATGCTGAAATGTTAAAAATCATAGAACATAATGAATCTATTCTTGGACACAAGCAGCCTTCGAAGATTGGCTCACAGGACCTGAAGTCTGAACATTCAATCATGAGTGGCGACCTAGAATCCATATGAAAAATATGCTGCCAAGGAAAGCCTGAGATAAAGTGCCTTCACTCCAGCACTCTACAAAGCATTTTAAAAAATGATCCCACATTTTTTTGGTAAATTTTGCAAATATTAAAGAAGCTAGTCTCACAGTTTATTTTTATAAAGAGAATGAAAATATTATTTTAAAAAATGAGAAATGATACAGAATTTCACTAAACAGGATCATAGGAAGTTCACAATGCCCTTCATATGCCACATTGTTGTCTTCAAATTAGTGGTTCAGATTACCAGATATAAGCATGCAAAATTGGGCCAAAACATTAAAAATGAGAAAAAAAATTTAAGTGTTAATGATTCCCTTAAAGAGACCAGCAGAAGGGCCGGTCAGATAGCTCAGCAGATTAAAGAGCCAGCAAGCAGGTGCAGGGGCCAGGGGTTAGATCCTTGGGCCTGCCATGCCCCCCCCCCCCCCACCCAGGGCTCACTGAGACAGTGAAGGAGGCTGGGTGTGGTGGCGCGCAGCTGTAATCCCAGCTCTTGGAGACAGTAAACAGGCGGATCACTGTGAGTCTGATCTAGTAGTGAGACTCTGAACACTGTGCCTGTAGACCCTTCCCTAAAATACAAAAATAAATAAAGAGACCTGTAGAAATCAACAGTCCAGTTGTGTGAGCTACCCTTTGTGTGCACGTGGATGTATCTGTGCTTCCTTCTTCCGTTTCTCGTTTCCCTCATCCCCACTGTTCCTTCCATTTGCCCAATTTCACAGGAGATGACACATCGGACTATGGATCAGAACATTCAAAGAGAAACACGTCAACACTCAGGCAGGTGGAAGGCAGGAAGAGATAGTGCAGGCCTCGTGGTCACTGTTGGCTTCCACCACACACAAACAGTGATCACAGAGCACACAAGGACATCAAAGGATCTCGGGGACCGACTGTCCCATATCTAAAGATCAAACGCACACCTCCTCTAACGCATCCTCTGTCTCCCAGCTGTCTCCTGACTCACCCATAAATAGGGGCGGACTCCTCACTCCCAGCACACCAGGACATTCCTCTCCCATCCTCCCAGACTTCAGCCATGAGGACTCTAACCCTCCTCGCTGCCCTGTTCCTGCTGGCCCTGCAGGCCCGGGCTGACGCTGTCCCAGAGAAAGCTGAGGATGTCCTGGCGGAGCAGCAGCCAGAGAAAGACGATGAGGACGTGGCAGCTCCATTCGAAGACACAGAGGACTCGGGTCCTCAAGATGCAGGTGGGAAGCCCAGTGTGGTGGAGGTGTAGACTCTAGGGCCGAGCTGTAGTGCAGGGCTGGAGAGAGCTCTGTCACTTACTTGACTGTTTTAACTTCTATGGGCCTTCACTGTCTCACATTTGAGCCTTGACAGCCCAATAAGTCAGGAGACATCCTTCTTCCTAAGGCTTTGCTTCCTTCTCACATGGCTACGGTGGCCACCTACCCGGATGTGCAGACGAGCTCTTCCGTATCCCAGTGAGTAAACGGTTGCACGGATTATGTTTTTCTCTGCTAGATGAGATTTTAGATGCTGAAAGATTGAACCCAGTGACTGCAGAACCGGGAGTGACCAACCCTCTGAGCCCTGGTCTTCGTCCAGGACTCCGCCCCCATCGCCATGGATGGCGACCACGACCACACCTCCTTCGCCCTGGATTTCGACCACGACCCCACTCTCCTCCCCCTGGAGTTAGCCCACCACCCCTCCCACTTAGCCTTCCTCCTCTACGACAAACATGGCTACGACCTCGTAGACATCATGACTCTGACTCTGAAGATGAGGTAAGCCTCCACTTCCCCTGCTTCAGGGAGAAGCCATAGGTGGGGTAGCAATACTAGTAGCATGGAAGCTTACATCTAGGGAACACCATGAGGTTTACCCCCAGAGACTCTTCTGCACGGTAGGTGAGATTTCCTGGAAAACTCCACTGTACTGTCCGAAGTATCGCCATTGGAAAAGGGGTGGTTGGCATAGAACCACAGGATACCTGTAATACCACATACCCACATGGACAGAAGCACAAATTTAATAGCTAATCATGGAAATGGCTATAGTCCCAACCCCAGATGAATGGGTAAAGAAAATGTGGTATCTTTACACCTTTTAGACACAGTCGAGGGCTACTCTACCACAGAGCAGGGTAAGCATGAGGCATTCCTGTGTAAATGGATGCGCCAGAAAATGGAAATATTCCGTGAAATGAATCAGACAGACAGACACAAATACTGCATGGCTTCTCTTGTACCAGAAGCCACAGATACAAAGAACCAAAGAAGATGCAGATAGCAGGAAGTAAAAGGTCTTTTCAAGTGGGAAGAGGAGCAATGGATGCACAGAACAAGAAGATGGGAAAAGGAATAAAGAAACTACTGGGAATGGCTGGAAATAGAGCATTATGAAATGGGAAGGACTGAAAGCCAGAGGAGCAGGGGGAGGAGGTGGGGAAGGAAGCTGACCCAAGGCCCAGGTGCCCAGGATAAACACACTGAGTGTGCACGAACATGTGCACACTGATGCACAAAGAAGGAAGTGAAGGCAGGTGTGTGCGTCTGCTCAACGGAGCACACGTTCAGTCAAAAGCAGAGAGGCGAGGACAGGTGAGGCGGCGTCCCCACTCCTGCAAGGACCAGGCCTGGCCCTGGCTGTCTGATCCCATCCACCCCAGTGATTGGCACTGCTGGAGGCAGCAGTGCTGATGTGACAAATGCAGCTCAGTGCGGGCCTTCCCAGGGCTCTGTCTGCCACCGCTGCTGACCCCAGCACTCAGTCCTCAGTGCTGTCTTCCTGTCCCCAGGCCCAGCAGGAAATCTGATCTGGCACTGCATAAAGAGAGTTCGGAGCACAGGGCCAGAACCTGCTCATGAGTCTCAGAGGCTGCGTGCTCTGCTGTCATCAGCACAGAGAGGAGAGAAGAGAGCACCTGGACGCCGACGCCTGTGTGACACCGCATCCCCACTGTACCTGATCTCAGGGCTCCTTCCCTATTTCAAATAAATTCTTCCCAGCAAGCTTTGCATTCAGGTTTCTGATATCTGTAATGTGCATCACACAGAACCACCTGAGTATGTTCAGTGCAGCACTTTTCAACAAAGTCCTGGCTCCCCACTTGGAAGATGACCACAGCCGGGAGGACACAGAGAAAAGGAAGATCCCGTAGGCTCCACGCTCTGCCTGCCCTCCCGCCTCCTAGCTCTGCCTTCACTTAGGTCACACAGCCTCCTGATCACTGTCCCTGTCCATCAGAGTCTCAGAACAGGCACCGAGCTCTTCATGACATGTTGATTATTTAAAAGTACCTGATGAGTTTTAGGGCAAGAGCTATGGCATAGACTTTATCATTATCTGACTCATTGGAAAAAGTAGGATTTCAGGATTTGATACATAAGTAAAATTGGTCTTTGTTAACACAAAATGCAAAAGAAAAGCATTTCCCCTGCATGCTGCAGTTTCCTGCTCCTGAACTGCCTTCAAGCAGTTGAGAGCCTGATGCTCCCTGCAAAGTACAGCCTTGAAGGGTTTCCCGGAGACAGGGAGCAGAATCAGGAAGTTCCCCATGCGACCAAGAGTCCCCGTGGTATCCCAGGTTGAGAGGCTCTGATGTCCAAGGGATCATGCAGGACATGGTTAGCAGGCCATAGCCTTGATCTGACCCAAAGACAGCAACAGCAATGGCGACTTTGATGCACAGATTCCGGTCCGAGCTGGTCACAGTCCTGCTCCTGCTGCTCCTCCCATGGCGCTCTCAGCCCCACATGCAGAGCATTTGTGGTTTACCTCCTTCCTCAGCTCCTCTTTTTCCATGCCAGAGCTCAGGGTCAGTGCAAAACCTGTGTCCCTGAAGGGCCAGTCTGCTGCTGCTGATGGTTAGTTAGCCTGATTCTCCCTTCTATCGGGACGCTGCTCCCTCTCAGGGTACCGACTGGCACTAGAGTGCTCCTACCACAATTTCTTCAGCACATGCTCAGAGAATGAGCATAAACTCTAGATTTTGGCCTGCGCCATAGGCGCTCATTATGTTTAATGTACTTCACGTGCTCTCTGTTAAATATTCTGTCTAGGAACTCTAGCATAGGAAGCCATTATCAATCTAAGGATACTGCATTTACCTATGGGATATGAGACAATTATTAAGAGGTTGTATAGAGACAGAAAAAAAATATAGTCTGCAGAAAAGGGGACAGTGTTTCAAAAGAGATAACTCAACACACTTCTCTAAAACAATTCCATGGCCCCAGAAAGAATTGTGACTACCACAATCATATAACATACATGTACAAACATGCATGCAGGAACACCCATACACAGACTGTCACACACTCACTGCTGAGAGACAGAGAGAGAGAGAGAGAAAGAGACAGACAGACACACAGACAGAGACCGAGAGAGACAGAGAGACAGAGATAGAGAGGGAGAGACACAGAGAGAGATCTTCTCTCTCTCCTACCCCTGCATGATCACCCTGAGGATGCCTCCAGTCCGAAGAGAATAAATGAGTGAGGGTCTCCAAGAGTAGGGAACACAGAGGGAACAGGGCTCCAGATCCTCCACTGTGCCCATGCAGGGATGTGGGACCACAGCAGGGACCCAAGGGAGGACGCAATCAGCTTGTGGCATTGACACAGTGATGGACCACATCTTCTCATTTGTGTGGACAATGATGTTGGCAGGTGCTCAGTCTCAAAAAGACAGGCAGTGCCTTCAGGGGCCTGCATTTGCCACTGATGTCGCGTTATGCTTTGGAGCTATTAACATGAGTCTGGGTATCTTGTGGCATGGAAATCTCCAGGTGGAAATAAGCATAATGTGGCCTTGCTAGGTACAGCTTCTCACACTATTTTTCCAGCAATGCATACAGGCCAGTGAATTCTTTATACCTAGCAGAGTGCAGTTAATACACAGCCATGCTTCCCAAGATCAATATAGTTTTTCAAAGTATAAAACATCAACCAAAGAAGACTGATTTGAAGAAAAAGAAGAGCAAACAAACAAACACAAGTCCCCATCTTGGCTGACCAGGACTCTAGACTGTGTCTAAAGCTGTGTTTCCCCGCAGTGTTGAGAGACCAGTGGGATTCCTCTCTTGCCAGCTGTGTGCTCACATCGAAACCAGAACAGCTGAGACTTCAACATGTGGCTCTCCTTCTCAGGACAGATGCGGAGCCAGGTGCAGGGCGGTTGTTCAGTTTCCAAGGCCTCCGTGCTCAGGGCAGGGATGAGAGTAAGTCCCGGTGGGAGGCTGATTCAGGCTGCTCTCTGGCTTCCCTTAGGTTTCCAGAAACAGGGCTTCTAGGCCGGCCCCTGCCAAACAGCGGCTCCACTGCTGAGCTGATCTTATTGCTACAAGGTCCAGAGCCGGCCTGCTTGTCTCCTTCCCGTTTTCTTTATTTTTTACATTCTGTTTATTTATTTATATTCATTTTAATGAGAGAAAATCGGGAGTGAAATGGTTTCAAAACAGGTCAGTAGGACAGTGACAATAATTGAGCACTGCATACTGTTGTCCTCTGTTATTCAGAGGAGAAGATGCAGACATGATCCTTTGTCCACACACTATTAGTACAAATCTTCTCAAGGAGCTAAAATAAGTAGCTGCATATCTATCCATATATACGCATATACGTACATATATGGCTTTCACAACAAAGCAGTCCTTTATTTATATCCCCTTTTGCTTTGTTTTATCAGGGATAGCTGAGGTATAAAAAGTAAAGCTATATCAATTTGCTGAGCTGTATAAGGTTCAAGTCAAAACTTCCTACAGTTACCAGCTTTATGACGACTCAGTACTATTATGGACTATTGGGCTATATTGGGCTATTTTACTGACTTCAAGCACCTACAATATTTGGGCTGGCATCAAGTATGTAAAGGTCCTTTAAAGACTTCTCCAAACATACTTTCTCTAACTGCAATGTGTCCTGCTGTGGAGACTGAGCAGCCCAGTGCCATAAACTCCATAGACAGCTCACGCGCAGAATACAGAAATCCAGGGATAGCTCAAATTGTGCTGGACCTCTGCCCTCGCACGAATGCATTTCCTCAAGTGCAAAATACGCTCGGGCTGCTGTGCAGTTAGACTGGGCTTCTCCTGGGCTCGCGCTGTTCATGGCACTCTGCGCCCTTGCAGTACCGCGTCGGTGCCCTGTCGTCTTCTGAGAACATCGTGATGACTGGTGCATTTTGTCCTCAGCAACTGTGACCACAGCACCAGGAAACTGAGACTACATCAGGTCCTCGTCCATGAGGGACATGACAGGGGTCCTTCATCTAATGAGGCCGCGAGAGCCTTTACCAAGGGGGAATATGTGCATCGTGTCTCTATGGTCACTTCCTGGTAGCAGGATGAGGGACCCACGCCACTGTCAGAACGGGTTTCCACTTTCCTGTTTGCATGGATTTGAGGACGCAGAAGGGAGTAGTGAGAAGAGATGAAAGGGAGCCACAGGACACTCATCTGTGGCCTCAAAACCCCAGGTGCCCTAAGGCTTGTGCTGCTTCCACATGCTCTCTCTCTCTCTCTCTCTCTCTCTCTCTCTCTCTCTCTGCTTGTGCACATCACTGCTTGACAAGCTGTTATACCAAGCCTAGTAAACGTCTCTCATCCTTATCCATCTAACTATTTATCACAGGCCATATGGATTCTTTAGGAACATGAGAATGATTTCAGAAGAAGCTAGGACTCTCGCTAAGTTTTCCAATTTGAACACAGAATCCTAGGCTGATGCTTTAGGTAATGTCTCATCAATCCGGCAAAGTGTGTGTCCTCCTGGGACCCACCAGGGTGTGTGAGCAGAGCCCTAGGGCGGGGCTCCAGGAGGGGCGTGAGCACTGACTTTCCTATGCACCAGTGTGGTAGTGACGTGGTCAACTCTACAGTATCATGACAGGAAGGCACATTTCACTAGAATTTTACTGTGGACAAGACCACCTCATATTGATAAACTAATGTCAAATTCAAATACAAACTAAACAAGAGGCTGGGGAGATAGCTCCAAGGCATAAGTGCCTGCCTGGCAAGTGCAAGGTCATGAGTTTAAACCCAGTGTTGCCAAAAATAAATAAATAAATAGATAAATAGATAGATAGATAGATAAGATTTTTTAAAAAAAATATGTACTAAACAATTGCATTAGCAGTAAGTGCCAATATCAAAAGGAGACTTCTGGGAAGGGTACTGGCAGGAACTTCCCTCCTGTACGTACCTGAGCAGTGGCATCTAGAGGAAGTGTCGTATCCACTGCTATTCTGAGGACCTGGCATAATAAACGGGTTCACGAGTCATAATATCCCCAGGATCACCTGTTTTGTAGTCTAGAGGAGGTCTCATTAAAGCGAGTTGCCGAGACCCCAACATTGAGCGTCTCTTCCGTACACCTTTTGGGGGACTCCCCCTTGCATCCTTTCAGATACTTTAAGAACGCACACAAGGACCACAGCAAACATCAGAAAGCACGGACAGGGAACCTGCTGAAAGGCGTTTGAAGTGGAACAAGGAGGACAGCCAGAGAGCAGCGAAGTGTGTGGCACTTGTGTATTCTAATTTTAAGATATTTTGGGCCCAGATTTGTGGGATGTGTTGATCTAGAAATTTGTCTGATACTTATTTCTGAGACCTTTTATATATAATGTTTTTTCTTTCTTTCTTTCTTTCTTTCGAGTGGATTCAATGATAAATCTTGTAGTGTTTTGGTTTATTTTTCATTGCAATCTTCCAAAATATTTTTGAGAACCATTTAATTTATAGTGTGATATTTATATGCTAACCAACAGTTCAAATAAGTTATTCCTGAAAATGAAGTAGGAACAATAGGCACAATGGTATGAATTCAATTAATAACAAAAAATTGCAGCAACTATAACCATACTAGGTTGTAGCTTTAGTGTATTCAGAAAAAAAAAAAAAAAGACTTTTAAGAAGAAAGATTGCCTTAAAAGTGACAATCAAAACGCAAAATTGAGACCAACAGCATTGGAGAGTGAGTGACCAGCTGTGCATGGTCTTTTTTGTGAGTTATATTTGCTTTGCCAAATCTTTGGGGTTTTTGGGGGGGCTGCTCAGCCTGCCCTTAGGGCGTGGCTGGCTTGGCATGTGGTGCCAGAGATGGAACTGTTGCGCCCTGTGCCTGCCTAAGTTTACCTCAGCAGGTGCCTTAGACCTGTGAGCTATCTTGCCAGGCCCTGTATATAGTGTTCTATAGTAATTTGTCTTGATCCTTAGCATTTCTGTACTATCAATGGTAATGTCTTCTTAAAAACTTCCATTTGTTTACTTTTATTCTACTCTTTTTTCTAATTGCTTAAAAGTACATTTTTTTGCGTGGGCCAAATAGCTCAGCAGATTAATGTGCCTGAAGGCAGGAGCGGGGCCAAGGATTCAGTTTCCAGGCCTGCCATGCAGGTGCTGCCCCCAGGGTTCACTGAGAGGGCAATTGAGACTGGGTGTGGTGACATGCACCTGTAATCCCAGCACTTGCGAGGCTGTAAACTGGCAGATCACTATGAGTCTAATCTAGTGGTGAGACCCTGAACACCCTGTGGACCCTTCTCTAAAATATAAACAAAACAAAAAACCAAAAAAAAAAAAAAAACAAAATAAAAAAACAAAAAATAAACAAGCAAAATACATTGTCTACATTTTCAGAAATCTTATTGAGATTCTTTTCTCTCCATATATGTATTTTATTTATTCATTTCATATTTTTGCCCCCCCCCTTTTTTTTTTAACCAATTCTGAGATTGCTTGGTTTTTGCTTTGTAGCTCACTGTAGCTCTATAAATGATTTTTTTTGCTTAGCATCCTCCTACATGTTCACTGTAGAACTTTAGCATTGTGCACTTTCCTTTGAGGACAATTTTGGTGTGTACCCTAAGTTTTGTTAAGCTGTCTTTTCTTTTCCATTTATTTGAAGAAATAATTTCTCCTTTTTCCCCGAGGAAGGTCAATGCACCAAGTAGTTTTCCTAGAGCATGTTATTTTGTTCACATTCATCTGCGGAATTGTTCAAGTTCTTCCTATTGGCAACTATTATATCGATTTCCATTTTTATTTTATTTTCTAAAAAAACTTTTGCTGCAATTTTAGTTTTAAGATTTATTACCCTTTTGTTTTCTGTTATTTTGTAATCTACATTGAAGTCCTTTCCAATGCTGTTCAGAAATAAATGTATGTGGTACAGGTGTGAGTGAGACCGCCTGCGGCCTGCCAGAAATTCATTTGATGCAGCAACAAAGCCTGGCATGTGAGTGGAACGCCATCCATCAGACAGGCCCTATGTGGAAAACTGCTGCAGAACTCCCTGCAGAGAAATAGTTACAAGACCCATCCAGCTGATCCAGGAGCAGAACATCTTGCCAGAGTGGCACAGCAGGTTCAGCTCCAAGCGCTGCAGCAGGAAGAAGTGGAGCACAGCAGCCAGACCCAAGCCACACCCACTTGGAAGAGCTTGAACTTGGTAGATTCCACCTGGTGCCAAGGTAAGAACTCTACCAAAGCTCTGCATGAAAAGTCAGAAGGCAGGGCTATACAAAATGACAAAGAGAAGGAGTAAAATGAGTTCTCAGGCCCAAGACCACCAAGAACAAATGCAGGAGACAATAGCATAGAAGAAATTGGAAATCACACACCTGAAATCTCTGAAATAACATCTGAAGTAAACAAACAACCACAGAAAGGTATAGAGAAAATCATATCAGAAATAATTTCTGAAGTATAAAAAGAAATAATATCTCTAATGAAAAAAGTACTAAGTGCTGCTAAGGAAGACACTGATAAAAATAGAGAACAATAGAAAAATGATGGAATCCTTGAATGAGCAATATAGGAAATAATAGAATGTATGAAGCAGATTCAACATGCTATAGAGGAATTTAAAACCTCAATCACAAGCTGACAAAGCCATTTAAATGAAAGTGAAAATAGAGTTTCATACCTTAAAAACACCATCATAGCTAGTGAAGAGGTAAGAAAAGATCTCTTAATAATAACTAGGATTCAAGAAAAAATAATTCAACATCTGCAAGATGATGCAAAGATGAACAATGTAAGACTAATAGGCAATAATGAGAAAGAAAGAGTCAATACAAATGATATGCAAAGAATATGGCCAGAAGTAATAGCAGAAAACTTTCCAAATATGGGGAAACAATTTGACATCCAGGTAATTAAAGCATATAGAACTCCAAATAACATCAACCCAATTAGAGCCACACCCCGACATATAATAAAGACCACTGGAAAAAATAAACAGACCACATTTTAAGGAAAACCCACTAGAATAATGGCAGATTTTTCTTTACAAACCATCAAGTCAAAAAGAACATGGAGCAAAGAACTTCAAGTTTTGCAAGAAAAACAATTCCATCCCAGGCTGCTATACCCTGCAAAATTATCTTTCAAGTTCAATGGAGAAGTAAAATACTTCCAGGACAAAGAACAACTAAAGAATTTCATGATGACAAAGC
>PVKN010024977.1:0-14299 GCA_004027915.1 Capromys pilorides | reverse complement strand
CTTTGCTTTGCTTGGGTTCCTCCCAGAACATTTATCTTCTCCACTAACCCTAAGCCTCCCTGAACTCTTCCTTCTCTACCTTCCCTGCACTACGCAATTTAGAAAACTATTATATACCAAGTATCTATGTTGTTCTCTGGGAGCAATAGGCTTCTCTATACACTTAGTGAATATTATTTAACCTGCTAGTAATTTATTTTCTATCCACTTGTCTTATGTGGTTTTGAGGTCAATGATCTGATTTGGAAAACATACAATTTTAAGTGTTATTGTTTGTTTGTACAAATTTGATAAGGTCTTTTTTCATTAGTTTTTGTGATTTAGGGTATTATTAAATAATAAAAATGGATGTGTTTCAAACCATTGCTGTTCTTAAAAAGAATAGCTGTTTATTCTTTTTTTCTCTATTTAGGACAGGGTATACAGGGTCTACAGGGTCTCACAAATAAATCGAACTCAGTGATCCGCCTATTTACAGCATCCCAAGTGCTGGGATTATAGGCACATGCCACCACACCCAATCTCAATCACCATCTCAGCACATGTGTGAGCAGGGCCCACATGGCATGCTGGGGATTGAACCCCTGCCAATGCCCTCTTCTTATACAGACACTTTAGTCTGCTGAGCTATCTGCCCAGCACAAAAGGAATAGCTTTTAAGGAAACAAGTCTCGCAGTTCAGGGTATAATGCTGCAACTCTAATCAGCTCTATATCCTCTCTGTAGCACTTTGATGATCAGCTTACATCAACCATGGTACCTTAAAGATCATTCCTTTCTTTTGATAGGGGTTGCAGTCCATGTTGTTTATTTATCCATAGCTGTCCACCACGTTCTGGATATAAAGGCCAAGCCACCAGTCAGCCCTAGGGCAAGTTACTTAGGGCAGTGATCCAGGCTCCTGCACATCTGTGCCACTCTCCATGCTAGGAACTGTAGGAGGCAAGCTTGAGAAAGACCTGTGGATATGTGTGTTCTGTTCCTGGCAGATAAAGAAATTCATCTAGTGGATCTTACAGGAGAAATATCTAGAAAATGGAGAAATGGTGGAAGGAAGAAAGAAGGAAGGAAGGAAGGAAGGAAGGAAGGAAGGAAGGAAGGAAGGAAGGAAGGAAGGAAGGAAGGAAGAAAGGAAGGAAAGAAGGAAAACGGTAGCTGTTAAGAAGCATGGCACAATGGAGAAAAAAAAAAAACAGAACTAAAGAAAATACCTGTTAAGCCTTGCTCATTCCACAGTTATCTTGCTGGAAACCCCAGGTTTGAATTCCTGCACCTCATTTTCCTCATCCATAAAATGGAAGTCAATTGTATTAATCAGAAGATTTTACTTCTTCACTTTTTTTAACATGAGAAATCATGTATTCTTAAAAAGTTAAATGTTAGGTTAAAGCCACATTATGCACAGTGGATAAAATCAAAGGTGTTCTGGAGAAAGGAGATTTAGAGCAGGGTAAGTGGCTTTTCTGAAGGCGAAGCAGCAGAGTGCTATCACGGGCTCTTCAGTTGGATAACTTGTAGTGGCCATTCTAAGATTGCAAGGGTGCAGTGCAGTAGGCTCAGACACCATGTATCAAAGTAGT
The DNA here is from genome assembly GCA_004027915.1 of Capromys pilorides. Taxonomy (NCBI): domain Eukaryota; kingdom Metazoa; phylum Chordata; class Mammalia; order Rodentia; family Capromyidae; genus Capromys; species Capromys pilorides. The sequence continues at coordinate 12,719 of PVKN010024977.1, read as the reverse complement.
TTCTTTGAGCTAGGTTAAGAGAGGAGTTTCAGGGAGTTGGAGGAGCCAAAGGGGACAATGCTAGGATGCAGGAATAAAGAGTAGAGAGGAAAGGAGCCGGCCAGTCTCCTACCTGGCCCTGTTCTCTTACCAGTGTCTTGGATCAACCAGATACTTCACCAAAACTAGGTGAAAACTGGCCTCACATAAGCATAGGACTGGACTTGTGCAAGACTATGTGAGCCCTTTGGAACTGATCTGAGATCTACAGCCTGGGCACTGCCCAGGAGCGCACTGGGTTCCACCTCTCAATCTGCAAAAATCTGCATATAACAAAGTCCCTAAGTGATTCCTGTTCAGTTTGGTGTTTGGGAAACCTTTAATAGAAAAACATTTTAGACAGAGATGAACATATAAGAGGTTCCTAGGTGTTCCATTTGTGGGCATTGACCTTGAGCAAATTTCTTTGCCCTCTAAGTCTTTTCATCCACATCACAGAGGTCACAATTCTCATCTGATAGGAGCGTGTGGGACACAGATACAACGGGTGGACCTTAACATTGAGTCCAGCCACAAGCACACACATTCCTCCCTTCCTCAGCAGTTAGGAGAAATGAAAGTGACTGTGGGCTTCCGGGCCTCTCTTGCATTTCTGCTGTCCATTTTCTATTACCAGTGGCATTTCTTTTCTACTTAAAGAAATTCATCAGACTTCTTTTGGAAGTTGGAAAAATATTTCTTCTTAGACTGACTCATTTCCAGGAATATTTACCCCTATTTTTTTTAGGAAAGACCATGGACATTGAGCTCAAGCCCACTAGATCTTAACCTCCTCCAGCAGCTGTCCCTATGGAGCAGTGGATGGGCTGCATAACCCTAGCTATTCTCACCCATAAAATGTGATGATAAAACCTTGCTGATGTTTGTGAGGCTTAAAGGGGATATGATATGAACAAAACCTCATTCTTCCTATAAATCTCTGTCTTCCTCCTCTTCTTCTGTAATTGCTTTCTGTCTATCACTGTTAAAAGATTCTTCTGAGTCAAAACTGTGGTGAGAATTATGGTGCAGGAACATGCGGGCTTGCACTCATTCAGCAGAATTTACTGTGCAGCCACTCCATGCTGTGGCGGGGTCTAGGGATGGAGGGTAACTTGATGTGTTCTTCTTACTGTTTCCTTTCCTGTTCATGCTGTGGTAGGCTGCTGTGGTGGCCATCATCATGGATGCTGAGGCTACAAAACACCTAGGATTTATTTGTTTTCTGTGTTGTGTTCCCTGCTGTGGGTAATAATTGTGCCAGGGCTGAGTGGGGGACAGACTTAGTCCTGAGGTGTACACAGGGTCTGTGGTCATTTTGATGGGATCATAAAACCTCCTTTAGTTGAGTTTTAGGGCTAACATGCTGCATGGGCTTTGCATTCCCTATTGAAAACATACCTGCTGCTCTACACCTGAGCAGAAAATTAATATGAGCAAGGCTGAGATTATTTAAACTTGTTAGAAGAACAAACTATCCAGGAACCAGGAAGGCCATTTGCAAGCACTTAATGGGCTGCCTTTAAATGATCCTTATCCACTTATTAGGTAGGCCCCCTCAGACTGTCCTTGGTACTCTTTGTTAAACAATAGCTGGAGCCTCATCATAGAAGCAAGAACATTCTTGAGATATGCTTATTGAAGGACACTAAGTTTTTCAGTTCTTATGGGTGTTCTTATGGGCCTTTACCCCATTTTGGTAGAGAGTCAATGAATCTTCCTTGGCTCAGTTGTTGTTACAGGCCAGCCATGACGACACTGTGACCAAATGCAAATTTCACATAGTGGGTGATCTGTAAACACTTGCCAAAAAAATTAATGAAGTAACTCCTGTTCTTTCCTTTGAACTCTGGATGCATTTTCAAAACCCTTCTTCAGAGAGACGCTGACACATGTTTAATGACCGGTTCTGAGCAGGAAAATGGCAAAGCCCTGATTTGTGGTGTTCACCAGTTCCTCTGGTGTAAGTGTTCTCACTCTGCCAACTTCCAGGAGCCAACGTGACCTGGCTCAACACAGAGTCCAGCAGAAATTAGTGTCAGTGTACAGTGTTCTGCCAAACACATGCAAGGACATGAGTAACCTCAAGGGCATGGAATATAGCAAAATATGAAATCATTAGGGAATAATTAATTCGGAGGTTTTATTATCTGTTTTTTTAATATAATTTATTTAATTATAGTTTTTCTAGTTTAGACTTTAATAACAGCTGTGTTTAACTACCAGCTTTGCAAAATCCCTGTGCACTGAACAATCCACTCTCAGGAGCCAGTATGAGTCGGCTTTGGGGCACCCCACTTCGAGTTGGCTGCAGTGCCCTCATTTCCTGCCAGTTAGCTTGTGCAAGCTTAGAAGGGCACTGCTCTCTGCTCTCACTCTGCCTCTGTTGCCTGATAGGAGCCTGAACTTCCTAAGATGCAACTGCCCTGTGAGGGGGTGCGCTTCCTTCCCCATGAAGCCCTGGCAGCATTCCGCTTGCATCCTTCTGTGGCAATTTTCACTTTTCTTCTGTGGATTAAGAAGTATCTGCGTACTGCCTCCCACTAGAATACAAGTAAACAAAATTATGAACTTCGCATGTCAGCTAAGTTCCCTGTGCCTTGGGTCTTGAGTAGATTTGGTTCCAAGGCAGAACAGCATGGGCAAGGCCTCCTGTCTTGGTACCCAGTCTGTCCAAGGGTGGGTGGCCCCATCAGCCTGCAGTCCTCTGACTGTGACATCTGCACAGGCTCCTTGCAAAGGGACCATGGCTTCCTCATTGACGCTTGTGTTGTCCCAGACCTGGGATGCAGCCCTTTGCCTTCCATGATTTCCTCAAACTCTCGCATAAACAGAGAGTTGCGCATCTATGAAGTATCCCTGAGGCATGCACTCATGCATCCTTGGAGTTTGCAATCAGTGTAGTTGCTTCACATTCCTGTGTGGCGCTGTCCCTTTTTCTCTTTGGATTATCTCTTACTCCTCTGCTCTGGGCTTCTGTCCTACAACTCTTCCAAGAAATGCAGCAGCTCCTCCTATCTTATAAGAGGAGCTTATTATGCAAGGAAATGAGATTCTTCACATTTTCTGCATATCCTTAGATTCAGCTGTGCTTACAGTCATGGATCCATGGCTCCAAGTCTCCTTTGTCTTATATTATGTTGTCCAACATTAGTGTAAGGTGGAGGGATTCTTGCAAGAAGGTAGTGAGAAGGGGTGGGGGTGGGGAATAACACAAACAAATGGACAGCTCTGCCAAGTCCCTCTCCATGCAGAGCAGCGTCACTCTGCTCCATCAAGGGAACCTTAGAATGTTGCACTTCAGAATCACCCTGTGGACTGGCAGGGAACTCTGGACTAAGCCCAGCGCCCCATCCATCAGTCACTGCCTGAGTCCAACTCCCCAATCTGGCAAGCATTCTTGTCCCTCCTGTAGTAGATCCTGTAGGCAGTGGGCTACTGCCTCCAAGTGAGCTGGTGCAGACTGGGAGAAGCAGAATCCCTGGAAATAATAAACAGTCCTTGTTCAGAGCACCTGGGCGGAGCATGAGCAGCAACGTCTTTCTTTTCTATTTCTCCATAGTCAACCAAACAAAAAGAAGAAAATGGGTTAGAGATTTGTCTTTCTGTACTATGAATTATGATACTGTTGTTAGGTATTATATTGCTGTAGTTTATATTGTTGTGAACAATTGCATAAATAGCTATAGGTAATTTGATATTAAATATTTTCTTTTTTCCACATACTTAGAATTAAATTAATTCCATTTTTATGTGTTTGGTACAGGATCTCACTTTGCAAATCATACTCACATCTCCGCCTCTCCAACATGGATTACAGGTGTGCACCCCAATGCCTGGTCTTGGTGGCTGGCTCAACACTCCTGGGGTGGAGCTGGCATAGCATGTGGTACCAGGGATCAAACCCAGGTCCTTGCACTTGCCTAGGTGTGTGCTTAGACTGCCGAGCTATCTCTGTGGAATCCACATGAAAGTCATGTATGAGACATGTTTTTAATTACTCTAGTGTTTCCAGGTGACCAAAATAAGCTTCAGAAGGATTAAGTGACTTCTCTGAGGTCTCAAAGCTGGCCTGAACTGGGCCTCAGTATAGGTGAGGAGTGACGAGTTGCCAAGGTGGGACACCAGATCTGCCATCTGCAGCCAGAGGGAGGGAGAGGATTGCTCCGCTGTGTAGAAACCCTGGTAACAATCCAGTTTTCGTAGAATGTGTAGAAGTGGCCACATGTCTCAAAAAAGCATGGTCTGCACCTGTGAATGAGTAGAGGCAGGAGAACTGAGACTCCAGACCTGGCAGGACTTGGTGGAGGGTAGGAGGAAAGTTCTACCATTTGCTCAGAACCTATTCCTCCATCACCTACCACAGCACAAGTGCTGGCCTTATGTGCCCAGAGGAAAGCAGTGCTGAAAACAGACCAGTCCTACCTCTACCTACCCAAGTCTGAGTCTCCTCACCTGTGGGCAGGGCACAGTACCCAGCCTGGCAGATCTGTGGGGAAGCTCTAATGAGGACAGGACCGAAGGTGCTCCTGAGCTCACCTGTGGCTGTCAAGTCTGCCTTTCCAGGTGGCCCATTCATCCAAATATCTTTCAAATGAAGAATTCTCTGAGGCCAGTGCTTTGCAAATGGTGACCATTTCTGTGCACATATGGAGGAGGATGGGAAGAGGGGAGAGAAGGGGCAAAGAGGGAAGGGAAGGAGAAGGGAGATGTGAGGGATGAAAAACCAGGCAGTGGGGTCCTACATCCCCCACCACCACCCATAAAGCTGCCGCCACCCTTTCTATTTGTTGGCTTTCTACTTAAGATCTTTTAAAGAAAGGATTGTGCTCCTGGAAAAAGAGAAGATGGATGAAGGGACAAAGAAAGAAAAAGAGAAATAATTATTGGCCTGGTTCACTTAAAATCACATTTAGCGTGAGGGGGGATAAAAAGACCCTCTTATTTTCTGGAGCGTGTTTATTACTTAAATTGTGGCTTGTGTCTCAGTATTATACCTGTAAGGATTTGTGTTTATCTTCTGAGTAGGAGGCAACTAGCTCGGACATGACCTTGTCCAGCCAGGCAGTAGAACCAGCACCATCTCCTGTCTCCAGCTAGAGTTCCTCTCGGGGTACACTTCTCTGTCTTCAAGGACATAGCAGTCTCTATGTCCCCTGCAATAGCAAGCCATGCCCATCCTGAGTCACTCTGTGTGCTTTCCTTCTGCATTTCCCCCTTGTACTCATTTCAAGGAGAAAACTTACCATTCTCATTGAAAGAGACAGAAAAAGCATTTATTTGAGACCCTGCTCTCATGATGAGTTTCCCTTGCAGCTCCACAGCTCAGCCAGGGAAAGCATTTGGTATCCATCCCATTAGAGCCCTGTGAGGTCAGGAGGATTTTGATAAATGGACCTGGGGTCTTCATTCCCGTGGCCAGGATGGTTTTCAAGCCAGAGCCTACAATGTCCTATCAAGTCACTGGTGACCTTCGGATGAGTCCCTTGGCTTTCTCTCTCTGTCTTTCCTTCCCTCTGTCCCTCCCCTCCTGCTTCCCTCCCTCCCCTCCTCCTTCCCTCCTTCTCTCCTCTTCTCTCTCTGTCCTCTGCCTATGGCCTCTGAGTAAGTGAGGGACAACCAAGGGTGATTCAGTTCAGCAAGAGAGGAGTTAGGTGTACTCTGCAAGAATCTGAGTGGTGTCTGTCCTGGTGTGTCTCTTTGGGCCACACCCTGGTGTGTTATCAGAAGCTTCTCTCAGCCATGAAAAACTGAGAAGGTGGAGTCTGAGTCCCCGGGGTGGAAACTAGAGAAATTCTAGCCCAGACTCCTTTCCCTAAGAGGACTTGAGGGAGATGAGCTGGAACTACCACCACCGACCCTTGGAAAGCTATGGAGCCGGGGACCCTGTGGCCAGTGAAATGGAGTCCAGTATGCGACCAGGAGAACCATTAGCATTCAGAGACACAAAGCTAGAGAAGCCGGTTGTCTCCAAACCAACTGTAGCAGCTGGGGGACAGTCTGGGATCAGAATATGGAACTAGACAAAGACAAATGGGGCAGCATGTCCCAGAGTCCCACAGGAAGTCAACTGCAGAGCACTGATAAATGATGCAGTGTTTCATACTAACAACGTCTGGGATACAGTGCTCCATAAGTCCGCCTTCCAAAGTCACCAAGGTCGTACGAGTGCTCCAGTGACCTCAGAGCCCATTGGTGGGTTTCAGTGTGGTCAGAGGAGCTTGCATTTCCTGTTGACAATCCCACACAATGTGGCTGTAGCTGCTACTGGGCTGTGGATGAGTGGCTCAGACCTGGAGGGAGTAAGCTGTCCTATGGAGGGAAAAGCCAAGACCAGAGAATATGGTGACGTCATTGGTTTCAAAAGGGAATGAGACCAGGAGAAAGAATGGGGCAGCTAGAGGACTGGAACACCACAGATCCTGATTCTCCTCCTGCATTCTCCAAATCTCCTTAAGCCACAGATGAGGGAGGTCCTTCTCCTTATGTGGCCAGACAATCTTCTTGCACAGTATGGAGGATTGATTACTAAGTACATAATAGAATGGAATGTGACCCAAAGACAGGATGGCAAAGACACTTGACCATCCACCACACATGGCTGGGATTACTGAATATGGTTCAAAAGAGAACAAAGAAACCTGTCAGGACCGAGCTCTGGTACGTGATGAGCTACTTCATGGACATAACGTAGCACTGCAGATGCGGAGAAGGAGGAGGGTGTTGGACAGGGTGGCCCAGTGCAGTCAGAGCGAGGCAGTGTCCACTTCTCTAAGGGAAGAAAGTTGTTGTGGTAGCCTTGTGTCTGATGCAGTGGGAAGCACAGGAAGGAGCAACTCCTGGAGTGGGGAGTGAGGCCGCGAGCTTCTGTTTTGTGTATAACGAGTGAAAGACAATCGCGATCACCTGGGTGGAGATGCACAGTCGCATCTCTATCCACAGGATGCATGGGCCCCTCCTGTGTGCAGTAGCACTTCATGCAGCTGCTTTCTGCATCCATGGTTCTGTATCCACATATTCAACCAAACATGGATTGAAAACTACCATTGAACATCACATCTGTACTGAACATGTACATTTCTTCTTTTTTAAAAATCTCTTTGTTAATTTCTTTCTTTCTTTCTTTTTTCTTTCTTTCTCTCTTTCTTTCTTTATGTTATGGCCAGCTCAGCCTGCCCTGAGGCGCGGGGGGGGGGGGGGGGGGGGGGGGGGGGGGGGGGGGGGGGGGGGGGGGGGGGGTGAGGCTGGTGCAGCATGTGGTGCCGAGGATCAAACCTCGGTCTCTGCAGTTGCACTGAGCTATCTCACTGGCCCTCCTGAACATGTACATCTCTTTTTGATGGTATTCCCCAAGCAGGACAACATAACCATCATTTATATACCATTTGCATTATATTAGATATTATGAACAATTTAGAGATAATTTAATGTATACAGGGTGCAATTTTAAGGTTATGTGTAAATACTACATTTATCTTTTTAAAAAATGTATTTAATACAGGATCTACAGGGTCTCACTACACAGATCAGACTTGTAGTGAGCCTCCTGTTTTCAGCCCCTCAAGCGCTGGGGTTACAGGCATGCACCACCACATGCAGTCTCAGGCACCGTCTCAGCATGTCCCGGGAGCAAGGCCAGCATGGCATGCTGGGATCAGACCCTGGTCTCTGTGCCTGCCTAAGCAGGCACTTTTGTCTGCTGAGCTTATCTGGCCAGCCCTAATACTACATTTATATAAGGGACTTGGATCTTTGTATCCATGCAATACCTAGGAATGCTGAGGGAAAGACTACATCGTCAAGAATGGCTAGAATAACCCATGCTTGTCTGATGCTGAGGAAAACCAGTAGGACCTCTGCTCTCACTGTGCAGTGAGGAGTTTTGCTTTCAAAACTAGGAACCCAGCCATGTGTAGGACAGTGCTAATGGGATAGGGATATATAAGCTATTTATACCTTTCCAGTTGAGTTTGAGAGGAGAAACTTTTATGTCTAATTGAGATAGGTCTCCAGATTGTGATAAGAAAAGTAAATCTTATTCAGGTTACACACACCATGCCAATTCTTCCCACTGTCTTCATCCTGAAAGTAAGTGCAAAACTGGAGTCTGATTTGGCCTCTGTAGGTAGAGAAGGTAAAAACCTATCTGGGATAATTTCAGAGCTGCTAGGAGGTTCCTAAGAACTCTTTAATCCTTTGGTTGCAAGATTTTATTCTCTACTAACATGCAAGCTTTGGGCGTTATTTTATGTCTATTAAATTAATAAGACAAGTAGCACTTGACAATAGTCAATGCTGGTGAGATTAGATAGAAGTAGAGTCCTCACACTTTCATCTTGGGGACAGTGTAAAGTGATGTAACCCAAATATGCAAATATTCCAGAGGTTTACCGTAGGGAACCAGCTCTAAATGAAGAAAAACTATATGCACAAAGATTTGTCATTTGGATATAAAAATAGAATTGGAAGCAACTTCAACCTGAATATTTGGCAAGAAGAGAATTATTCATATTTCAGGGCACTGATGTCATAGAATGCTGCTCTTTCATTGAATATGATGGTTTTGAATATTTTATAGTGAAGAATATTTATGCTTTAATAAGGTAAAATGCAGAATGTAAAGTTCTAAGAACTATGTGTGTCTATTATTTGGCCTGCAAAGGGGTAGACGAAAATGAAAATTACTGACTTACTAAGTTTAGAATTCAGAATGATGATTCTTACATTGTTGTTTCCACTGTGTGCTTTAGAATGTCTTGACACTTGATTCTTTTAACTGAGGGAAATGAAGATGGATAGGGTCAGGATGCCTGGCTGGAGGCCTGCAAAGTGGCCAGGACCCAGTCGGCATTGGAATCATTTGGGCCTGCAGGTGGCAGCACAGGAGAGGAGGTTGATCAAGCATGATCAGGGAGTTAAGAGGCTGTGGAACCTGGGCAGAGAGTAGTGGGAAGATAGGGGTGCATTGGGGGGCAGGTGCTCCAGGCGAGGCTAGAAACCCCGATTCTCCTTGGAAGATCTTCCTGTCAACTGTGGAGATACATGATGCAGGGCTGGAAACTGGGCCTTTCCCCTGGGCCTGTTGTAGCTACTATGGCCTTCTGGAAGCTGCTTTTGTAGCTTCCCTAGGGACAGAGGACCACTATACAACCTGTCTCCGTTCCCTAAAACACCTTCTTGCCACCTTAGAATCCAGGAAGATGGGCTGGCCAAATAGCTCAATGGATTAAAATACATGCTAAAAGGCACAGGGGCTAGGGGTTCAATCCCCAGGCCTTCCATGTTGGCCCTGACCCAGGAGTGTGCTGAGATGGCAATTGAGACTGGGTGTGGTGATGCACATCTGTAATTCCAGTTCTTGGGAGGCTGTAAACAGGTGAATCACTATGAGTTTAATCTAACAGCGAGACCCTGAACACTCTGTATATGTTTTGAAAGAAAGAAAGAAAGAAAGAAAGAAAGAAAGAAAGAAAGAAAGAAAGAAAGAGAAAAAGAATCCAGAAGAACAGAGGATCCGCAAGTTGAGTTCCAAAGTGGGTGTCTCCAGATAACTTCTACTCTGGTCTTGCAGTGTGTAAGCCACTGTGCCCAATACAAGCAACAATGCCAAAATTGGTCCAAAATAATGGACAACTACACCAAACAAAGCAACAGTCAGGACCTTTATGTCATTTGTCACCTATTGATACCACACTCTTGCAGAGCATCCATTGCTGTCACCTATTTACAGCTAAGGAAACCAAGGCCCACACCCACAATAAAGCACCATAGCACAGTCACAGAAACTTGAAGTGGAGAGACTGTGATCAAGGGCAATCTCTGATTTGTTTTCAATGTATCTAGTACAGGGTCTCACTACACAGATCAGACTGATAGTGATCCTCCTTTTTTCAGCTTTCCAAGCACTGGGATTATAGGGGTGCACCGCCAAGCACAGTCTCTATTCTGAAGTTCACACTGCCCTTAGTTTGGTGCCTTGTACATAGCTGGTGCTGCATAAATGCCCATAGTAAGTGTTTTGTAATGTCCGTTAAATTATTCATTCTCTTCAGGCTCTACCCTTCTGATGGTACAGTAGATATGCAGGCAAAGGTGGATTCCAGCTTCAACAAATATCAACCATAGTGTAATGCAAAAAATAAACTGTTTACAAAGTTCACTGGTCTTTATTTGAGGCTTATGAATTTTTAATAACAATTTTGTTTTCCCACCTTATTGTGCCCTTCAGAGTCTGAGCACACAGAGAAGCAGGCATCTGCTAATTCTTTCTTTCTAGCTCCATCATAAAAGTTGTCTTATGATACACATTGAAGAATTTTTTTTAAAAAAAAGTCAACAAAAAATGGTCCTGGTGAGATTGAGTTGTGGGGACGTGAAGCTTGGACATCTTTGCGTGTGATCTGACCCTCCAGGCTCAGCTCTCCTGGATGAACACAAATGATGCACTGTGGTTTCCCAGGGTGTGGATCACAGAACATGAGGGAGGCACTGTAAGGTGACAAACTTGTGTCACCATGATGAAAGCCAGTGACAGTGGGCTCTGGTCTGCTTTCTAGAGACTGGGTTTGGCAGGGATGGGTCTGAGAGAGGCTCACACCTCCCATCTCGAACAGTGGCACTTTAGACCTGTTCCCACTGGCCCTTGATTAGTGTGATTTCTGGATAAGGAGACTAGGCTTCCCAGAGGGACAACAGCGTGACCCAGTGCATATGGCTAGAAATGCTGTCCAGATTTCTATCCCAGGTCCACCTGACTCTTAAGAACATTTGTCCTTGAAGGAATTATGCTGTCTAAGCACAAGTAACTGTGTGGATAGAGAGTAGAGAGCAGAGAGTTGATAACTGGGAGGACAGAAAAGAACATGAGCACGGTGGCCCTGCTGGCGTGGAGTGAGGCAGGTGTTGAATAGCTCTTGAGGATACCAGACAGAAAGCAGCCTGGAGAAAAAGAGGTCTTGCAGGTGACTGCAGGGACATGGACAGAGGGCTAGCAGAACTTATCCATGATCCTACTGGAAGCAGGAAAGGTGTAACTGCTGCTTTTAGTTATAGGAGAGGGAGAGGGGAGTGTGAGATTGTGCATGTGTATGTGTGTTTGTGTGTGTATGTGCTTGTGTGAGTGTGTATTGTGCAATATTCGGGATTCAACACTGAGCTACACTCCCCGCCCTTTTTTATTTTTTATTTTGAGGAAAGGTCTCTCTCCTTCACTAAATTGACCAGGCTGGGCTGGAGCTTTCGCCCTCCTACTTTTATCTCAGAGTGCTAGCATTACTGGCGTTATCACCACACCCAGCTTAGGTGTGAGTTTATTATTTCAAAGGAGGAATAGGTGTAATTTTCTAATGGATTAGGTATGCCAAGGCAGCGTTGGGTTGCCCAGCTTTAGCATGAGAATGAGAGGAATAAGAAAAATATAGCAGGCTTAGACCAAGAAAGCCATCCTTGACTAAGTGTTCTTTGTTGGTTTTAGGAGACAGGATCTGGTTACAGAACTCACCTCAGATCCAGAGGGCCAGGCTAGAGTCACTTCTTACAATCTGGTCTTTTTAAGGTGTCTGTTCTGAAGGGCTTGGGTATAAAGTACCTATGCCTTTCTCTGTGTCATCACTTAAATACATATTTCCTTCAATTTAACATCTCCAACATGAGGATGTGAAATACAGTCAGTGGCTGTCGTAATTTAATTGTCACTTTCCCTGCCTTAGGAATTTGTACAATTATGATGTGTCTTACAATTGATGGTGTGTGAAAGACAATGAAACAGAGTTTTAGCGTCTCTTGAAAAGTGCTCCAAAGATAATGTGTTTGATGAAGTCCAACCACACTGGTGACAATTTCTTCCATTTATTGAAAATTTATCAATTCCCCAGATAGCATTTTGTGTAAAAATATAAATTACAGTTATAGCCATAAGAATAGCAATTGATAATAATAGCAATTGCTAGCATTTATCGAGGGCTAGCCTGCTTTATAAATGGACACTAGGGTGGTGTTACTTTTGATAGTTCTCAAAGATTGAATACAAGACTGCAGGATCAGAGAGAGGTTAAGGGCTCTTACCCACAGTAACACAATGAGAAATAGTGTGGTTAAAATTTAAATGTGCTCTCTATCTAAATCGTAAATTTACGGTCCTGAGGGTAAGCATTCCGTAAATGGACATGCCTTTGTCAGCCAACTGGAGGGGAAGTACAGTTTACTGAGGACCTATCGCCTGCCTACTGCCTGCCAGTCAGGATTTTCCATCCATTCCACCACTGAGTCTTTACAAGGACAGAGCCTCCTTCCGTTCTCAGACAAGGAGCCAGGAGCCCACTGAGGAGGCTCTCTGTGAACCACAAGGGCCAGCTCCAGAGCGCCCTCTTTCCTCAACAGGAGCACCAGCTCTTGGCAGGTTCATAGACAAGTTGTGTCAAGGTCTCATTCACCATGGTGACAGCCACATCCAGGAGCAGGTGGGGCAAGGCCAAGCTTGGCTGTTGCCTGTTGGCTTGTTTATAAATCATTAGTGAGGAGTCGGAAGGAAAACACAGTGACACAGCAGGACTCTCAGAGATGCTTCTAGCTGCAGCTCTGCCTGAACTGCAGAAGCTTCCATGGCAGGTTCTGTTTTAGTTCTATAATTTGTATAGAAGACTTCCATGAAGCCTGAGAATTTCCTTGTTTATATTCCTCTAATTAAGCTTTCAGTTGTCCAA